>OMKL01152853.1:0-25021 GCA_900302295.1 Parasudis fraserbrunneri | reverse complement strand
TTCCCAGATTCCTTACACACATTTAGACAGACAAACATGAATCAATACAGTTAAACCTGAAACAGACCAAAATATCAACTATGTACTAATTCTCCAGTCTTTCAAGGAATTTCTGAGTTTTCTCAAGATTCAGTTCTTTTGCAATTTTGGCATTATTATTATTATTATTATTATTATTATTATTAGGGGTCCAAGCAGCGAAGATGAAGCGTGTCTCTTACCACAAAATTGGCCATAGGTCATCATTATTTTATACAATCATCATTATATTCAGTAGATATGTTGGGTGAAGGTATATGGTCATGAGACCAAAATCATTTTGAAATTGCTCCATAGGGGGCAATAGTGCCAAAAATGTGTACTAAAACAGCCTTCCTAGCATGAAGATTTACAAAACAGTGCACACAGGTCCAGTCATAACCAAACTAGGCATCCTCAAATATGGGGCCAATAGTCCTGATGGTGGCGCTACAGCAGCAGCCTACATTTCTGAAATTCTCTCAATTTTTCTAATCTTTGAAAATTCATTACAAATCGGCCCAAATGAGATTAAACTTTCATATACTGCAACCTATGATCAATTCAGAAGTCCATTACTCTATATTTTTCTAAATATGCTAAATCAATTAACATCTATATGTCCACAAGTATTCATTCAAATGCTGCCAATATTGACACAGAAATTGTGCAAATACTCGACATCACGTTTCAAATGGTGTTCAGATACGTCAAATGATGAGTCCGCAGTGACACACTTAGTACTGTATGCACAACATTTTCTTTTTCGCTTTTTCACTCCCTCAAAATTTACTGAACCGGACTTTTGCACTTAAATCACTTTAAGACAGTGGGATTGCGCAATTATAGAAATGTGGATATTGATGGATTTGTTTAGTTGAACACAGTCATTGATTGAGAGGAATTTGAATGTGTGGACTGATGGACTGATTGAGTATTAGGTGCTCTGATATTTTAAAGGTCTACCTCCAAGAGGGTTGATATAACTGCTAGTAGCTGAACATAGATACAGATGTGCCTAGGCTTGTAGTACCACAACTCTGATATTTTGAGAAGCCTTATTCTTTATATTTTCTTTGTTTCTTTTTTTTGCCTTGATTTATTATCTCCACCAGGCGGCAGCCTGAAGGTGATCATGTAATCGGTCCAGTGTGTGTTTGTGTGCGCATCTGTCCCCAGCAAATCTCGTAAACTACAAGTCTGATTTGGATGAAATGTCGTAGATTGGCTGACAGCAGGCCAAGGACCTGAATTCTCCAATATTTTTCAAATCGCTCAAGGACAAGTATTATATTTTAATAAATTTCCATCATTGTCCATTGAAATAGATATTCAGTATAAAGTTACACCTTTTGAACGCAAGAGGGCAAGCCTACACAGGTTTGCTGCTCAGAGCCTCCGGTTATCAGCTCTCTGGCCCCCGTGTACAACATGGAAATGCCATACTGAACCTATTGTCATTGATATACCTATGCATTAAAAACATTTATGAATTTATTTCCATCATTGTCCACTGAAATAAGTTCCACCCCCTTTCATATCTCAGACTTAGGTGAGGTGCCAATGAACTCAGTACAGACTACTATTTTCATTGGTGTATGTTAACCACGCTCCCATGCGTAAGTGTGTAATAGTGTGTAATGGTGTGTAATAGTGTGTCGATTGAAAAACATGGGTGCTGTGAACAAACAAACATTGTGGAAATGGTGTAAAATACATACATGATGTCCCAAGAGTCATAACATCAATATGATGCTTGTAGCTATATTTATTATTATTATTATTATTATAATAAAATCCCTTAATGTCCATTGTGATAGGTAACATGATAATCTTCCATACCTCCAGGTTCTGTTTGCGGGCCAGAAAAGAGTCCACAATGCCTCGACACATCTGTGGGTTAAGGGTCTCTTGTAATCCTCTGATCAACTCTGTCATCTGCTTTTTATTGGCAGTAAAATTCTCAAGGAGACGTTTCCTGTCAGCAAACCATCTGCCCAACCATGGGAAGGTGTTGTATAACTGTTAAACAAAAATTAGAGAAATTTTTTTATTAGTAATGTAGAAAACCACCACACCACACACAACTGACTGTACAGGCAGAATGCAAGTTTCTTTTATTATCCAAGCCTTCAGTCCTGAACTGTCGTAGTTTGAGTATATTGAACATTGTCTTTAACCAGATGGATGACAGATGCAGCAACTTATTTTTTTTATGTAGGTCAGTACAAATATAGTACTGTGTAAGTATTGCGTAAATATGAAACGCACCTGTATTGAAGGAGAGCCCCCAAGTCGGATGTTGAGATTGGCTCGATCAACCATGGCCCTGAACTCAGAGTCATCGTATTCAAATCTGTGACCATAGACCAAGGAACAGATGATGTTGGAGACAGCGTAATTCACTGACATGGCAGTGTCAAAGGCTTTACCTGCAGCAAGGCAACAGGACCAGAAAATAATTGTAAACCATAATAGTTGAACCCTTCAAACAAAGAACAAATTTAAGTCAATTTTTAAATTGGTTGGACAGCCCATGTATTTGCATTTGTAAAGTCAGTTGCTGTTGTTGCCAATCCAAATCACTTGGAGTTTGAATGCGATGCATCACTTTAAAGTGCTCGACCTCTGCCATCTTCAACTATGAATTCAAAGTATTATATTTAAGTACCATACTGGTATGGTGATACACCTAGTTTAAATCTATCTCCTGGTCACACTAACAAAGAGGAAGTTGCTTATCAAATAAATCGATATGCGCATTGACCTATGAAAAGCGATGAGTTTCTAAATGTCAACCAATTATCCTTTTACCATTATCATTGGTAAATAATCCTTGATGTAAACCAGGAAGTGTACATGCAGAGAGAGAGAGAAACATGTTTTCTAAGTGGCTACCTCTTTGTTAGCGTGATCAGGATAGGTTTCTTTTATGTAATTATATGGTTTATCACCATAATGTTTGCTTTTTTTTTAATAGGTAAACAAAGCAATAAAAAAATCTGAAAAAGTAAGCTATGCTCAGGAAAATGGTAGGGAGTATTGTAAAATATGTGTGCTGATTATTAAACAGGCTAAAAGACCGGTATGGTCCTTGACTTCAGTTTAAAAACATAATTCATCTGAAAACTTAAAGCAGACTTATATGGTTCTTCATCTGACGCATTCCATTTATTAAGCGCTTCTCATGTTAAAGTGTTACCTTCATATTTTGCAATCACTTCAATCAGTTTGTGACTCTCCTCTATGGTTTTCTCCTCACTTGCCTTCTTGCCCATCCCAAAGTCTCTGAGGTTGGTCAGGGCAAAACGCCTCATCTCTCTCCATGTGTCTCCATTGGCAAATAAAACACCTAAAGAGCAGTAAATTATTTGTAATAATTAATTTCGGATTGACCGACCAATCATTTGTTTACAGTTTAATATCCTTTTTATTTAGTGGCTAAGGACATAACTGTGATATTTGTAAGCAGAAGTTTAGTCAATTTTCTTCCTTACCATGTCCATCATTTATGTCTTTGAATATTTGACCTATCTCTCTGTCTCCAAACTCCACTGCGTGGTTGACCAGAGCTTGCTTGACTGTCTTGTATCCCGCCAAGACCACCACTTTCTTGGGTCCAAAATAGACAGTGAACACTGAACCGTATTTCTTAGAGAGCTAAGACCAGGGACACATACAGACATAAACTGTAAATACTTGAGGAATCAGGAAAGTTAGATGAAGTTAGAGAGTTATCTAAAGTTAGATATCTTGGTGTGTTGATGGGAGACCCCCCCCCCCAATTGATGGGAGAACCCCCCCCAACCAAGATTGGGAAATTCCTGAGCATAACATGTACAAATTGTGTATACATTTTTATACCCCTCATTGTCTATTTGTGTCGTCATGACGTGTTATGTGTAACTGTACTGTTATTGTCAGTGTAGATTGTGCAGTATATACTGTATGTATTTAAGTATTGATTGTAACCTGCCAAGGGACTGCAGATTAAAATTAGCTGAAGCTAAATCTGGTACAATACATCAAATGGCAATATGTTTAATATTGTACATGGTCCCTTACAAATAAATAAATAAACAAATAAATAAACTGACTTACATAGTGCAAAGTCCTAATATTCCTCAGCATCATAGATAACCCATGTTTATATCACAGGAATACACATACCTAGGGTCCTAATTCCATGTACCGGTATGGTAAAGCCTGTTCTATTAAAGGTCCCATATTATGGAAAATTAATTTTGCATAATCTTGGTGTGAATTTCAAAGTCTGCAGTGTTATTTATGTTTACACTGGGGAAAATGTTATTGGTATTCCTTGCCGTTTGGGCAGGGTTGTTACCTGAACAAGGCAAGGTTGTTACCTGAACAAGGCTTTAACGTACTTAAAGTAGCTGATTTCAAAGAGGCTATGACAAAGCTCCTGTGTGTTGCTGAACAAACAATCAGTTAGCTTTGATTAATCAGTAGCTGTCCTTTTTGGTGCCAGAAACACTGCCTATCTAATTTACTGCCCTGGGTTAGCCAACCAGGGAAGGGAATAATCAAAAAGTTGGTGTGTGTGCTACAACCACCAAAATGGCCTGTTCAGTATAATAGAAGAAAGAGCTACTGGAAAATGAAAAATTGGATTTAGATGAGTTTCTTAATTAAAAAAAAAAAGAAAAAGTACACAAATTCCTCACGTACAAGGGAATCATATCAAATAAAGATACAAATAATAATAATAATGATGATAATAATAATAATAATAATAATAATAATAATAATAATATGGGACCTTTATGTGTATTTAGGAAGATCATTGTAATACACAATATGATGCTACTGTGTATAATATATCCAGTAACATGAGGTAACAACATGAAAAAGGCATGTCTCACTTCTCAAATCTATGAAATGTTAAACTAGCTGCATGCATATCAAACATATCCAGGACACTAGGATACCTGGCAGAGGGTGTTGTAGGGCCTCTTGAGATCCAGCAGCAGCAGGTTACCAAGCAGAGGCAGTGGCCTGGGTCCTGGAGGCTCCATCACCTGTTCTTGGGAGCTGAGGCTGGAAGAGGAGAGGAAGAACAGGACCAGCAGCAACACAGCAGCCCCCAGCAGGGTCACTGAGCTGGGAGACTGAGAGAGAACAATGTCCAGTGGACCCATAGCTCTGTACCTGCTATATCCTGGCTATCAGTAGTGTGGTCAAGGGTATACACTGGTACCCAAACTTTTTCTCTAGCTATTTAGGGTAGAACCACCTATCAGTCTTGTTACTTTTGAAATACAGCAGACAAGATTGTTGGGTTACAGACAACCTCCCCTCAGCGGTACCCCTGCCTCCTCAGCTACCACTAAACCTTGACCGTTGGCTATGGGATAGGCTACCTATAGGGCTGCTCTTTGGACTCCATTGACACATGACACGTACTGTACATTTACAGCAACCAGGGTAACTCTACACCAGAAAACAATATGAGAGGTGAACGTTTAACTTGAGACTGATAGTGTTTGTTAATATTTATATGGCCCATGCTTGGATGCACAGTGGCTTTTTAAAATTCTACTGTGACAGAACTGATACATGTCTTTGTAAAGGATAAGGCTTAGTTAATTTTTTTTCTTATTGTCAACATAGTCTACCAAAACATAAAAGTGAGGTAAAGAAGTACAATGCCTATGTTCATCGCAATGATGAGTTATACGGACCAAAGCAACTGCACAGCTCTGTGACTTGTTTTAACAGGTTTTTGGACAACAATGGAGTTCTATGACCTGCTGGATATGAACTATAATCTGGTGATGGCTAGAGAGACAATAACTGTTAGTAGGAGAAATGCATTGTAGGTTTTGATATTGTCATAGGCTATGCTGACAATAAAAAACTTTTAGCGGTGCAGAGGAGTGTGCCACTATAAATAGTCCCCACCAAAACATCATTTTTGTCACATTGAATTGAATTTTCGTCATAATGTTGACATCTGGTATATTTGTTGTATTCCTTCTTTTTGTTACAATGGATTACTTGTCTGAAGTTAAGTTATTTTTGCAACATAAAATATTCTTTTTTTTAGTTATTAGGGAACATAATGGAGATAGTGAAATTATAACAGAGTTAATCTTTAACCACATGAGCCCTTCATTATGGGTCAGTGGTATGAACAGGATATCAGTAGGATTCCATAGGGCTCCAGTTGAACCATCTTGACCTCCTTGACCTATTTTCTCTGTCTAATCTTTGACTAGCACCTAACTTATTGGGTTTTTAACTGTTTGACTCTGAGGCCTTTTCACTGACTGGCTTCTCAACTCAGAACAATCTGCTGATAAGAATAAAGGTTCCATTTCTTGGCTCTCTATTCTCTATCATTGTGTGTGTGCCTCTTTATGAAATATGGTGGGCAGGAAATATGGTGGGCAGGTTTATTTTGGTGAAGAAACTAATGTCGGGCTGATTTTATAGGTTAGTCCTAAGCAACTCATTGTCAGCCATGTGTAAAAAGATGTGGTTGTGACAAACATGCCTGACTCTCATAACTAGACTAATGCTGCATTCACATGGATTCAGGCAGATGGTATGTGGCACGAGAGTGGGTCGGTAAGATTAGGTGAGGCCGGCAGAGAATACCGGCAACAGTAGACAGCATTATTTAAACTTTTTGCCATCCTCCACAATGGAATTTACAACCAGAAATTACATGACTACAATGTACATGAAGAAAACATGTTATATCTGGACAATTAGAAGCTAATAATTTTGGTGCAACAACACCTAGATTTATAATATGACCAGAGCTTGAAACCTTACTGAGATTTTGCTAATTGCTTTAATTTTTCTGACATACCACTGAACTGGTAAGACTGATTCTTTTTTTTGTCATTTTTGGGGAATCGATAAGAAGATTATTTTTGTTGGATTAACGGGGATTTCTGGGTTGGATTATACATTATGGATTTATTGTTTGGGACTTTTCCTGTCCTGCTGGTTTTTTGCCTTTAGGCCTCCCACTTTGGGGTACAAGGACATTTTCCATTAAGACAGTTGACAGTGACTTTGCTCTATTATTTTGTTTTCATGGTTTATTAAAGTAGCCTCTTCTGTGAACATTGACTAAAGGACCCCCCTTTGTTGTATTGCTATTTTCGGAGTTTAAGGGTGTTTAAGCTTACCGTTATACCCTTGTCTGTCTCCTGTTTGCGCTCATAATGCTGAAGTTTGAACAGCGTGCGTGGGCTGAAAGAAGGCGATACGTTATTCTGTCTTTATTGGCATAATTAGCCTATCGGAGCCTGTATTTACTGCTTGTTTTCATCCCTTCCTGGTTGTGCTGAAGTTTACAGTGCTGTTGGCGAGGGGAGAAGAAGAGAAACACAGCAAGGACACAGCTGAGTGGCAAGTGTCCACTCTCGCATGAAAAGCTCCGTCCCCTGGCCCAGTTAGTGAGAACGCATCACAAGATGGTTTCAGGTGTAACGCAAAAGTAATGTCACAACTCTAATGCAATTACTTTACTTTCCCCAGGGAGTAATAGGTAAAGAAATGTGTTACTTTTAAGAGAATTAATGAGTTTTTTGTTTTTTTTTGTAACGACCCCAATACTATTGGTCTACACAGAACACTCACTTCCTTCAACATCCATAACAATACTGTGTGCCACACTGATGTGCTAAAGACACACAGTCTACTGTCTATCACTTGTCCTGCTGTCCTTGCTCTATACCATATGTCTATCAATTTGATGAATGAAAAAGAAAAGAGTTCAATCCAATCACAGAATGCAACCACAGCAATCAATCATCTCCCATTTCATGGCTTCCAAACCAATCAATATAGATCGGAACATAAACAAAGCTAATTCTGGGGTGGCCGTGGCTCAGGGATTGTAATTCTGGTTTGGGACTTCAAGGCTGGTTAACTTGATGACACAGGTTTCTAATCAATTCTGAGGGAACCATGACTGCTTTCATTGATAAATCACACTGTAGCTGTATAATGTTTTGAGAACTGTTTGAATTCCTTAAAACCATCAAATTCACACTCCGAGGGTTAGGGTCAACTAAAGGTCTGTCCAAGTTGTGTGTAGAAGGACTGGTAGAAGGTAGAAGAAATCGCGGTGCACCCAAACAAAGGTGGAGGCAAAACATTGCAGAATGGTCTAACCTCAACAACTGGACCAAAAGAAACTTCAACTGCAAAGACGAGGATGAATGGAGAGCTCTTTCATGTGTAGCTGTGCAGTCTGCAACTTTGCGGAGAAGCAAAGGGTCAGGAAAACATTTTACTTTGAAGCACCCAGGAACTGTACGTTAACGAACATGTGAAAATGGTTTGAACATGCAGTGGAGTTCGTTATTACTTTTATGAAACAGTTACTAAGTTATTTATACATATCATCAGAACTCCCAATCAAGTTTAATTTACAGTATAAGCCAAAAGATGTTGTTTTACAACAAAGTAGTCCCAAAACCCTAACTCTGACAGCAGTTGATAATCATTTTCAGACAACCACTGATCAAGAGTTGAGCAGAAGTTGACATTTGGTCAAAAGCCCTGTTATTTGTTAGTACAATGCAACCGTTACCCTGATAATATTACAGCAGAGCTCTCAAACTTTGTCATGTCAAGGCCCCCGAAAATGTATACGCATTCGGGTGTGGACCCCCATTTTATAACATTTTGTCAAAGAGACCCCATCTGAGAAGATCTTTGTAATTAGATGTGATTGAGTCCAGAATTCCAGAACTATAGTGTAGTTAAAAGCACACACCACCATTATGGGAAATGCACATACCGTCAGTAGAAAGAGATCCGTCTGCACGCTATCCTAGCTTAGCACATTGACTGGAAGTGGAGGAAGGGGGGAAGGCTTGCCTAGCGTTGACCAACTAACACCTCTCCTGGAGTTTTAAGCTAGGCTAAATTGTGCATTTAGCACAAGGTAGCAGCATTTCGGATAGCGTGCAGCCAGATCTCTTTCTACTGAACGCACAGAGGGGAAATTGGTATGCATCTTCTTGTCTGACTCTGGGGGAAATGGTAAGCGTATTTCCCATAATGTTGGCGTGTTCCTTTAAGGAGATAACAGTGGAGAAAGTGAAACTTGAGTCATTTAAATAATAGTGAAATCAAACTGTTCCAAATTCTCCTGGGGACCCCCTGGAATCTCCTCAAGGACCCCTGGGGGTCCCCCGGACCCCATGTTGAGAGCCACTGCTCTCTACCACAGCTGCTGACCAATCAGATAGATGGATTGGTCTGTAAAATGGACCTTCCCCATTTGATCCTAGTTTTTGTGCCTTGTGAATGTGCACAGTCACTTAGGTTCTGCTATTTCCTTCCCCAGATGCAGCGGTGGTGGATGGATATATTGAGACAGGCTGGCCTTCTTATTGATCAAGCCCACAGAAGGCTCATATCACCAGGCATGAAAATGACCCCGCGACAAGGCTGAGCTGCCCACCAGAGGAATCCATCACCGCCCATTTTATGACTCCAACCCCCTAATCAATATTGCCAGTGTCGGCACTATGGGCTGTGTGTGCGTTCATGGTATGTGTATGTGAGTGCATGTGTGTGAGTGTGCATGTGAAAGAGGGTGTGTGTGTGTGTGTGTGTGCGTGCACATATGAAGGCTTCATTACTTTGTGTGCGTGGGGATAGGTGGATACATGCGTGTGTGTGTGTGTGTGCAGAGTGTATGTGCTTATGTGTGCGAGCGTGCATGGATGTGTGTGCCCATGCGTGGGTGTGCATTGTGTGTCAGTGAGTATCTGTATGTGTGTATGCTACGTTAATGTGTGTGTGTGTGTGCGTGCGCGTGCGTGTGTGTGAGCTATGTGCTATAAGGCTGATGTATGGCAGTCCGCTGGGCTCCACTGTGACAAAGAACCCCAGGAGAGTGGATAAATGGAGCAGAAAATTGAGAGTTGATAAATCTGTGATAACGCCAGTGAATTATACTCAAACTCCGAAAGTGGATTTAATGGCTAAAGTGTGAATCCTGGGGAGGGATAGTCAGCGTTGTGACGCCAACATTAGCAAAGTCACTGCCAACAAACAGTGGGATTAGATTGCAACTCCACACAGAGTACTGTAGAGTGCATGTGAAGTGGCAGAACGTCCTGTCGCCAACCTTTCTGCCTCGTTACCTCGGAGTGGAGAGGTGTTGACATTTTGTCCCTTTCCCATCGTGCACTCATATCAAAACCCTCCCAGTGTTTTTGAGTCCTGCCTGCCTGACCAGCCTGTCGATTGAATCATAAATGAATCATAAATCACAGAGGTGTGGAAATGTTATCTTAATGGGATAGTTCACCATTTTTAACCCTAGCACTAGTTCTTACTTACTAATGGCGTTGTCGATCAACAGAGTCCTCTCTCAGCTGTACTCGGAGCTGTCTCAGGATACCCAGAGCTCCTGCTAGTTAGCCACAAATGAATGCAAAGTCAATGGGGCAACCGATTGAAACCCACTCCATTGTACACACAAAGTAGATTTCAGTTAGTTTCAGTCAGCTTGTACAGACAAGAGCTTGGCCCCATTGACTTTGCATTGGTTTGTGGCTCGTCAGAGCTGCGGGTGTCCAGTATGTAGAACAGCATGGATTGTGCCGAGAAAGGTCTCTTATCGATTGACGACATCATTAAGAAATAGGGCTAGGGTTAAAAACTATGAACTATCCCTTTAATGCTATTTCGAGGAGTCTTAAATTTGCATTCACACAATTGTAATCCAGTAGCAGGCCAATCATCAATGGAACAATGAGAACACAGTATTTTATTTAATTCAAACCCTAACTTGAGCATAACATTTGGTTGGTTTTTCTATCTTAGAATAGAGCTATGAGTCATTTGGGTCTATTGAATGATTTGATCCCGTCCCTGCTTTTGAACAAACACACACACACACACACACACACACACACACACCCATTGCGTGCAGGGTAGACTAGTGTGTTCATGTCAGTGTGTGTCTAGTGTCCAGTGGGGAGGCACATCGTGGAAAGGTCACACAAAATACTTGGACTAGTTCTGGACCTGCCTCAACAAAGACTCTCTCCTTGCCTTGACCTATTGTGTGAGACATTTATTTGGATCTTCAGTTCATCAGACAATATAATTTAATCTTAAACATTCATCGTCAGCCACCATTCAAAGTCAGAGGAAGTCACTGTCATTGCTGTGTTTGCACCATATGGAAATTGTCTGTTGTGTAAACTTGTTCCTGGGAACAGAGGGTCCTTATTTGAGCTGGAAGAAGGTGTTCTGTTTACGTCTCACACTTCAGTTCTGTACTGATGTAAGACGGTTGTCTCACACTTTAGTTACTTGGGCATGTTAAAACTTCAGGTGTAGGTATTTTGAAATGTATTCTTGGAATTCTACATTTCCATAGCTTTCAATGACCATTGTTACATAATCAGAACAGAACATTTATTATATAATTGCTTTATCAAACACAGTGCACAAAAACGTGGGATTGCGTACTTTCTTGGGCAGCTGTGTATGCCTACTAACAAGCTCATAGTCAGTCATACCAGATTCATGTATTTTCTAATGCATATTATAGTGCATTGTAATGCATGTGATATCCGGATGTGATTATAATGTAAGGGTTGTGCATATAGGCTTAGAATCATCTTACAATGCCTCATAATGTGCTTTGTGTTAAGTGTGACCGCCAGGTAGCCTACAATAATCTGTAATACACATTCAGGTGGTGAAGTTAATTGTATGCAATCATCCAGACTACTTGTATAATTTGATCAAGTACTTGAGGCCTACTTTGAGGGTGAATGGCCACTCAATGGAGATGGAGCATGAGAAATGTGTTAATAAATTGGTTGGAATTAATACTTTCACGTAAAACATTGACCCAGGAGTGTGCAATGAATTGTAGTCTCAAAATACTCTTCTTGGTGTGAAGGTCTCTTACATTCTCTCTTACAACCCCCTTCTCCCCTCTCTCTCTCTCTCTCTCTCTCTCTCTCTCTCTCTCTCTCTCTCTTTCTCTGAGTACTGCTTGGACTTTCTGTTGCCAGATCATTTGCTGCTTGTGTTCCCTGATCTATCTCTGGTCCAACTTGTAACCCAACCCAAACTCTAAAAATGACCTTTCGTCTTAGCCTAGATGAGAGCTCACTTTAGCACCATGGTACACTGGCTACACATGTCGTTACAAGTGGAGTGCAGTACATTCAGTAATTGCACTTCCAAGTTGATAGAAATAAAAGGACTCTATTATCACTGTCTGTGCTATACAAAAACTCTTGAATGTCTAATTATTCAAGTGTGACCCTTGCAACACTAAAACACAATATTCATGTGGATAACACATACTGGAAACATTTCTTATGTTTATTACAATGAATATGGAATGCACCATTTATTATATAGGTGATGACCTTATCTTGGTGTTAAGAAGAACTTCCCCTTCCTCAATAGCTACTACTGAAGAGCCCTTGAGCAAGGCACTGGACCCCCAGCTCCTCAGTGGAGCTGCTCAGTGGCCAACAGTAGAGGACTCGGGTTGTACTGGGCAGCTCTTAATGTGTGGAACTGTGTGAGTGTGAATCAGGGCACTGCTGAAAAAGCGTACATATTCTGCTCAGCAAACCTGCCCCAGGTAAACAAGCACGAAATTTGTGATAACCTGCGACCAGTTTGGCTGCAGGACTGCTGCCTCTTGCTGCCTGGATATGTGCTTTAGCACTGTAACCACTGGCAAAGACCAGTGTTGTAGACTACAGATCGCTGGATATGTGTACAAAGTGTTGTATCAGTCGGACATATGGTGTACAAGTAATGGCTTTTAAAATGTGTAAATTTTGACTTTTGATTGTGGCACCACCATTTGGCCAACTGGAGTGAAATTTGGTGCGAGACATTAGCATACCAATATCTATCATTGTGGTAAATGTCATGTCTCTATCATGTGATTTTTGCAAATAGCACCACCATGTGGCGGAATGACACAAAACTTTTTGCACCTTTAATAAAGGAAGCAAATGCATTAAATGCTGCAGCAATGGGATGAAATGGAACAGTTCATCAGGACTTATACACAAGAGCAATTGTTGACACTGTGAGATTACAGGACGAGTCTCAAACAAACTTGTTTTGCGCTGGATCTACAGGTCAGAAAATTTTCAATTTAGTGGCAAAATGTTTGGAACACATTCAACCAGTAAGATACGGTCCAATATTCACCTATATTTCTATGGTAAAGAAAGAAATAGCCACATGTGGCCAAAACCTCTGCATCTTTCATTGGGATGAATAGAGCCTGTGTCCGCTCTAGTCTGCTAAGGATGGGAGGGGCAGCAAGCCCACCAATGCCGTGCCTTGTGTAGCTCATGTGATGCATTACAGGAAGTGAGAAGGACTTGGTTAATCTCCCTTTGAAAGGTCTCTGGTGCAAATCAGACAAAGTGTTTATGATTAACACATCACTTCCTGTTACAAAGTGTTTTTCCAAAATTCGATTGGATGTGGCAGTCATATGGTTTGGCCTACCAACTTTCAGATTTACACAGTGAAAGATGTTCGTCTCTAGATACCACACAAAAGGTTTTTGTGAGAATCGTTTGAACAACCTAAGAGTACTAGGGGAAAAAGGTATTTTAAAAAACAAAACAAAATAAATCCAATATGGTGGACATGGGTGGTCCTGTTGGCAAAGTTGCTGACCAAGGACAGCTGCATATGTGCACAAAATCCCCAGGCAATCAGACTTGCAGTGTATGAGTTATGGCTTTTCAAATTTTGACGATTTGACCTTTGATTACAGCACCACCATCAGGCCAATTGGTGTGATATTTGTTATGATGCATTGGCACACCAATATCTATCACTGTGGCAAATTGCATGTCTCTATCATTTACTATGTCTTGGCAAACAACATTTTCTGAAAATGTTGGGATGGACCAACCGACAGACAGACATTCCGACTGATCGACTTATACTAGCTGCTTGGTCGCAGGTGATAATGGTAAAAAACAACTTCATTGCTTTTCTGTTTTAATGAAAAAAGCACTATATCCACTTTATTTGTTGAAGAGAAAGTAAGTGGACTAAGCACAATCCGGTGAAATCCCCCCACTATCTCTGCCCTGCATGAACTACCCAAAATGAAGGGAGCCCAGTGATTTCAAAGGCTGATGAATAAATCCTTTTTGTGGGATGGGATGGCTCAAAGCATTGAATTAATAGAAAACAAAGTAGGCACAGCCAGGGAAGCAAAAATCAATTGCATTGACACACAAAACTCTACACCAGGCAGTCAGGACAAAACATTTTATTGTAATTAGGAGAAGAGATACAAATCGGAGAGCAGTTGTACAAAGAAGGATTCGTTGATTGTTCTCTATACCTCAGACTGTCATTGTATTCAATATTCTTTCGATTCTTTATCTTGCCTATGCACAAATCATAATTCTACCTTACTGATTCTTGATTTAAATTCACATAATTAGGTGTTGGACACTTGAGTCTGAACAAATACATTGATCTTAACTGTGTGTGTCTTTGTCTCTCCTGCAGTATGCCAGCGTGGTGGAGGATGGGGAGAATTACATGACTCCCAGGGACTTTGTACAGAACTATCTGGGTCTGCATACACAGCCTCAACACAACCCTAAGACTGTGCAGCTTATTGCTGGGGTGGCTGACACCACTAAAGATGGGTGAGTGTCTATAGCAGGGATGGCCAAACTGTTTGATGTGGACGGTGTTTGTTGTTGATAGTGTTTGTTAATCAGGGTTTGGATCAATTCACTTTCAATTCAGTGAATTCAGGTAGTGTGTTTTCTTTCAAATTCAAATATTGAAAAACCTTTGACATGTAAATGACAATGAATGTTCTATAATCAGCAAGTAATTGGCAATTCCTGTTTAATTTTTTAATTGAAAGTGAATTGATCCCAACCCTGTTGTTAAAATATATATATATGTATATGTATACATACATATACGTGTGTGTATATATATATATATATATATATATATATATATGTGTGTGTATATATATATATATATATATATATATATATACATATATATATATTTTAACAACAGGGTTGGGATCAGTTCACTTTCAATTAAAAAATTTAACAGGAATCGCCAATGTCATCAGAAGACACTGTATCCTTTGTTGTGTTAATTACAGTTCAATTAAATGATGTAGATGAAAAAATAGCAGTACTCGTTGCAATCCCTATTGCTATTTTTCATGTACATCATTTCATTGAAATGTAATTAACACAACAAAGGATACAGTGTCCTCTGATGACATCACTGGAGGACATATTCAAACTCATTAACTCTCAATAACTGTCAAACAAAATTAATGTGTGCAAAATGGTTTAGACCTCTGGGATATGTGTGAGATAATGTCCAATATAAATTAGCATTGTTTTTTGGCACAGTGCCCCTTTAAATGAGCCACTGCTACAGTTTAGTAAAAGTGTAGGAGAGATTGTTAATCATTAATCACAATGATGTTTACACAGACTCAATAACCATCTTTATCATTGAGTTATACTCTTATGTTTGACTGAATCCCCTGATAAGATAAGATTATGTCATTCATTGTTCATAGTGATGCAAAAATTTCAAAAAGGCTCTTAAATAGCTGAAATACAATACTATAACAGTACAAACATTGTAGGATAAAGCAGAAAGATGCAGACATTTGTTGCAGTCTTGTGTGTGTGTTGGGGGGGGGGGGTTGCTGCAGAGTTCAGCTAGCATAAAATGGTAGATTCATGTAGTATCTTTTTGTAATTTTCCCAAGACATTACCTTTTTTTCAGACAGCCAATCTTTCTTTCTTGTCCAAACAGACTTATCTCTTTCCAGGAGTTTCTGGCCCTCGAGTCGGTTCTGTGTGCCCCAGATGCCTTGTTCATAGTTGCCTTTCAGTTGTTTGACAAGACTGGCACGGGGGACATCTCGTTTGGTAGGTACATGGAGATAGCCATCAGTGACGTTGCTGTGGGAGTGTACTTCCTGCTGCACCTTATCTACAGTAGACCCAGGGTCATGTTATATATAGCTCACATCATTAGATTTACAGATGAACTGATACCACGTTTTCACTGCTGATTCCGACTCTGAGCACTTCAAATCTGGAATGATACAGAGTACCGACCCAGGCTGTTACATTTACTGAATACTATAGACCTGGGGAGTCACGTGATAGTTCTAAGACCCGCCTGGTTTTCGGACAAAGTTTTGCCTATGGTCTTTACCATAGGAGTTACTTATGGTGGCTTGTTATGGTTCCACTTATTCAGTTGGTATGACATATGACGGGAGCAGAGTTTAGCATAATTAAATGACATCTGCGTTTTGAAATTTGAGAAAAACAAGAAAAAAGTAATGGCTGCAAGACTGTACTAAACATACCAGAAATGCACAATGAACTACATTTCAAGCCCAGTCTTGAGCAAATGCTGCGTAGCTGAGAGGACAATGTTACAAAACCAAAATAGTCAGAACAACAGACAGAATACACTATTGGAATTATATACGCATGATTACTTGGACATAAATGTTCAATGAAAACAAAGATGGTGGTGAATGGCATGATAGCGAGATAGCAAATGAGTATTACAAGGGATACCCACGTCAGAGTAGTTGTGCTCTTGTGACTGATCAAAGATTGGTAAGGCTTATGGGTATTGTCGTAGTTACCATGGAAACGAGTAAAGAATATGATATAAAACACATTTTCTCAAAGGTTAAGTTACAATATTGACCTTTTATTGGTAGTAACAGTAAAATAATTAAATAATATATACCTCTGTCAAAGATTATGAACCTACATATATAGTACACTGTATGGCCGTAAGTACTGATAGTTTGAGCTTCACTGGGCAGCTGCAAAAGGGAAAATCACAGTGGAACCTCACTCCCCAGGTCTATACTCTTAGACAGTCATTAGGCAAAAATAATTGTCATATAATCCATGTGACATAATCTCTCCATAAATGAGGGTACTATGACTCTGGGATTCTGGTGCTGCTCATACCATAGAGCGCCATGTGTTGTGAGTAAAAGTAGCGGTAGCCATGTTTCTCCAGCCCGGGCTTCTGGACTGTATAGCGCATTATGGAGGCCAGCCGGTTGTATTCTTAAGGTCTCATCTTGGGGCACTGCATTAGCTCAGCTTAAGTTCACTGGTGTTTTTTTTTTTTTTATAGCTATTATCAGAGAACCACACCCTGCATTCCTGCTTTACAGATAGCACTACTGAGGCTAAGCAGAGTTAGGTATCACATGTTTTTCACATGAATATCACACACAAACAAACAGACAGACAGACAGAGACACAAACAAAACAGGAATGATCTTTTATGACCACTCAACTCACATAAACCCTACTAGCCCATACTGTCGCATAGTCTACCGGTATGTGGTCAGTGAATATAGCAGTAGCCATGTTTTTCCATGCAGGGCCTCTGGAGCCTGTAGCATATTACTAAGAGCAGCTGGTTGTGTTCTTAAGGTCTGGTTTCAGGGCAGAATAGCTGGGAGAGCTGTGGGGAATGTCACATTATAACCAGCTCCATCTGACAAGAGAAGAGATGAATCCAGCATGTCTCAAACTAAGGCAGACAGAGCCATACAAAGGAGTTGCTGCAGTGCTCTTTGTGTGGACTGGGCCTCCATAAAGGCGACAGAAATTGGGGGCAGCGCTCACACAGAATTTCCTGGATCGACTCCGAGGCCTCACAATGTAAAGGGAGTGGGATTGTCAGACAGCCTATTCTCCACCCCTAGTCCATATCGACTGGTTCTTCCACTTTTGTGGTGGTCCCTTACAAATGAGATAAGGACATAAGTATCTGAGTATTTGTCTTCCTTCTGTTTCTTGTTGCTCATGAATCTCTCATTTTGGCAGAGAATGTGCGTGATATTTTCAGCCAGACCACAGTCCATCACCACATCCCCTTCAACTGGGACTGTGAGTTCATCAGGCTACACTTTGGCCATGAGAGGAAGAAGCACCTCAGCTACCTGGAGTTCACCGAGTTCCTGCAGGTATATATATAGTATAGGCCTACAAGCTGTGCACAGTACATAGGCAGCCACCTATGTTTGCTATAGCTATTTGTTTAATCTGTCAGGGACGTCACTGTTTTTTTTTTCCTGTATTCATTCAGCAGTCCCCTGTGTTCTTTTAAGTTTTGCTGGGCCACTGATGCCAGAGGAAGCAGAATAATTTAAGCTCCCCAAAACACAAACCAGTATAGGTCCAGTGTTTAGAATTAGTGCCTTGGTTTTTGTGCTACAACTTGCACTCGTAACCAAAACTGGGAACAAAATGAGGACGGATGTGGAACCAAAACCAAAATTACCCCCCCCCCTCCCCCGGGATAGAATGTAAATAAGCACAATAAACCAAAAAATGTCATCTCTTGTTTGTCCAATCACAAAAGTGAATCATACGCACAGCAACATGAGTAAAACAAACAGTAAATAAAAAGAGCTATAAACAAGCACCAAATTAAAGGAAACAAAGGGCCACAAAGTCTATTGAAAACAGGTGGTTAAATTTTCCTGGCATGGTTTAGGTCTGTTCAACCCTGTAGAGGGCGAGGTGAATGCCAATAAATAAAATATAGGACTCTATTTTCGTGAATCTAGGTGCAAGCGCAAATGCAGGTCTAAGTGTAGAGGCTGGCACACTCGGGTGTGGCCAACTTTCTTTTGGTAATTTGGTGACCAGAGATGCAAGCGCATCTATGGCGCAGCGTGACACAGGGTTGTGTCATTATTAGCAGGTGGAGTTGGGGCTGGCTTCGATATGGCCAATCAAATCAGCTCCTCTCATTCCCTTTAAGAACCATATGCGAACCATGGCTATGTCAGAATAACTTCAACCAAGGCCAAAGAGATCCAATGGCAATATGTGCATGTAGATAATTATATATTAGTAGGCTCTACCCACACCATCCGATTATGAATGAATGGATACTTTGTTTTCGCATCATACACTTGTGGTCCATAGCCTATTGAAATTTGTCATTTTCATTAATTCATTTATCATATTTAAGAGCAATCCAGGATCTCCATTGACCCAACAAAAAGTTAAAATGATAGGAGGCAGCGTGCACATAATTGTTCTACAGGCTGGCCTATCTCACAAAATGTAATGTGTCTGCTGTCACTCCTCAACAGGCAAAAGAGAATACATGCTTAATTATATATAGCCTATAAATCTTTTCTAGTCAGCACAGTAGCCTATAATAGTCTACATCCGATGTTTGACAGTTCTCAGTCTTCCTCACTGCAAGACTTGGAAGACTCGGGAGTGTAGACTAATTGTGCTGGCTCGAAAATATCTTTGAATACAATTAATAACTCTGCACGAGCATATCATAGATTGAGAAGACAGCACAACCATATACTACTTTTAATTCGATTTGTACAATGAGAGGACTAGCCTATTTACTCTCCTCAGTCCTCAAATGTCCTTTTCTCTTATAGTGCTTTGTGCACACGGTTGCATTTGATTATCTTAGGTTGAATAACCTTTATGGAATGCGGGTCACCATCATGTTTTTCCATATGTAATAATGTGTATCGATTGATTCTGATCCATACATGAATTCAATAACCACCAGTGAAAAGCTTACAAAGCTTGTTGTGATTAACTGATAAGAAGGTTCCATTCAGTTCAAAGTGGGATGAAATACACAGTCTAATATCAATAATAATGACTTGTTGGAATTTGGACAGATATTCCTGTGCGCCCTCACCTAGACTGCTATCATGAAAATAGCTCAGATCACCAGTGTCTGCGTTTAGATGTGATCTGAGTGGGCGGAGATGCAGTTGTGATTTTATGCCAAAATGAATACGAAAAATCTGCGGATCTGTACAGACACACCCCCAGCTCAGCAAACCCACCCATCTTGGCGCAAGCGGGCTATATTCGAGCCACAAAATAGCCAAACATGTGCAAGGGGAAAGAATTTGCCTTGTGCCCTACCAAATTGCCAATACACCTGCGTCAGCACTTGGACCGGCCTTGCGCTGGCACAAAAATAGAATGAACCTATTTCACTTTGACGTCACCATATAAACACAGTTTTGCACCAGAGGATCGAATTCAAGTTGTGTAGGAAAAAAAAGGTCTGGACATTGACAATGTTGATGTGGAAATTCCACGACCTCTGGGTGACCTACAACTACAGTAAGAGGTTATGACTATTTCTGGGACTTGAAAACCTTGTTAATATACCGATACCTTGGATGAACTTCAAAACAGACATGGTAGTTAGTGAAGCATCTGCATTTAAGCCACTGAACTAAACTCTCTAGTTCATTGTCTTCCATGATATGCAATGGTAAAGTAGCCCAACATTAGATTCTTGAGTCTAGATTCTTGAGTTTTTGAGTCTGACAGCTGATATTTTCGCCAAATCGCCGTTTTGAATCATTAAACCATATAAGTTTTGAATAGACACCAATTTCGATCCCCTGATTCAACGCAGAGTTTATATGGTGACGTCAAAGTGAAATGGGTCAATTGGAGAACCATTTTCTACCCTAATGGAAGTGGGGTACAAATGGTCACCATGGCTGTCTCAGCAGGATTATTCAGTTAGCCATATACTGTAACTGCGAGAAAAAAGAACAACTGTATGTAGTTGTTGATGTTACATATAATTTCTCAGTTTAAAGGTAAATATTCATCATGGCTGCGCCCCTCTTATTCAATTAGTTGATTAATTGCTAAGGTTGTTCTTAATTAACCAAGACTGTTAGATTAGTTGTTTTTCACGTTGGGTTTTTTCCATGCTGACTTACTTAACTTACTTAACTGCTGAGTTATTTCCTGAAAAATGATAAGCACATCTCTGAATTATCTCACTTCCTGAACCTTGCTTCAAGAAATAGAGGAAGAATATCTGATGGAATTTCTCATGAAAGGATGATGTGGCATGCCTCCAAAAGAGTTTCAGATATTTATAGAATCTATATCAAGAGGCATTTTGGTTTGGTATATGCCAGATTAGACGGGGTCATCAGCGGGGGGTAATAATAATTATAACCATAAACTTTTAACTTTTAATTTAGCCTTAAAAGTTGTTTATAACCCTATCCCTAACCCTAACCTTAACCACTCCCACAACCTAAAAGTAAAAAATACATTTCAAATATTTGTGTGAAATGCCAATATGTGATCTAGCATACCTTTTGGTTTGCTGGCCGGCTTGTGGTGTGCTGTCCTCTGAACCCTTTGAATTGTATGATCACACCGGCATGATTCCAATTTTAACAACTGAACATTCTAATGTTGATGTCCCAATTGGCACTGGTCATTGAAAGGAGTTCTAGAATTCCAAGTCAGAATTCAGAGAAAAGGGTCTGGGAAAAAACTTACACCATAAAGGGTTAAAGATACTTTATAATGTACTGCCCCTTATAGTTACCTGTACTCATATATTGCTGAAACCTCTGCTCCATAAAAGCAGTCGTATGGCCATGGAGGTTTGTGGGTTGAAGTGGAGGGTTGTGGGCTCTGAGAGGAGCTGGGTGGTCTCAGAGTCGGACAGACTGGGGCTCCAACTCCACCACAGTGTGGAATCCCTCAGAACAGTTTGTGGTTTATCACAGTTGACTAGGGCTTCCCGCCGCTACACAAAAAACCTGTGTGTGTGTGTGTGTGCACATGTGTGCTTGTGTGTGTGTGTGTGTGTGTGTGTGTGTGCTGGTTTTCCACTTAGATCTTACAATATTATTTTGTTTTTCTCTCATGTCCCAGCTGATTTTAGTTTTTTGATACCTTTTTGATTTGAGTCAATATTTCTTGAAATGTGGCTTGAAAGAATAAGTAGAGGTCCATTGCCAGATTTGATCACATTCGTTTTTCAAACAAACTTTGCCCTGCCACCTTGTGGTTGTTGCATTATTCCTGCAGCTGATTGGCCAGCCAAACTTAAGCTAGAGCAGAGAAGGAAGAGTATCTGTAGCCATTACAGTATGTCATTGTTTATGAAGTAGCATTGTTACATTAGTTTTCAACACTGATATCAGAAAACTGTTTGAGAATTAATGTTTAGGAATATGTTTAGGTAAATGGAAAAGGAATATAGCTTCTGTACACCCAAATGTAAAGTAATTGAAATAGGTACAATGGGAAGAATGTCCTGATAGAAGAGTGTGAATAGAATGCCACACACTGTACACAATGTGTTTTTGTTCCTAGGACCTTCGTCAGGTGTCTAAATGACTAGTTGCCAGCAGTGGAATGTACAGATGTAGCAACCACGTTGTGCAGTGAACCTCCTCATGATCGGATGAGTTATGTAGGGGTCCTCTGATTGTATGTGATGAGCTTTGACAGCAGATTTGACTCAGGGTCAGTCTCCCCCCCGCATGGCCTTCTGATTGCATGGCTGTCCTATTGAATCATCCTCCCCCCACCCCGACCCACCGGACACACCTGCCACCCGTCCCGTCGCACCACGCTCCTCCACTCCGCTCTGTTCCACTCCGGCCTGCGGATCAGACTTCACTGGACATGGTTTCCATTAGTCTTCAGAGAGACCGCTGTGATTACAAGAGCTGGTGTCTAACGCTGCCACATCTGATGATTCTCCACCATCCCCAAAGCAATGTTCAACTCTGATATCATTATGATTTCCTTTTTCCAATGTTCCATTTCACCACCGCCTCTCATCGTCACAGGAACTTGCTCTTTTGCTTCCTTTTGTCAGCTTATGCTTTTGACTTTTTCCTCTGTCTCACCATAGGAACTGCAGTTGGAGCATGCTCGCCAGGCTTTTGCACAGAAAGACAAGAATAAGAGTGGTACCATCACCGCCCTGGACTTCAGCGACATCATGGCCACTATCAGACACCACATGCTGACACCGTTTGTAGAAGAGAACCTGGTCTCAGTGAGTTTCTAGAGAGAAAAATACCCATCATGCACCTGTTGTTTCAGGTTTAGGATGAGTCAGTCACAGTGGGTTCCCAAAAACCTCTACAGTTAGATTTGACATTGATGAATGTTGCGTTTATATTGACGTATTGATGTCAGTCAGTAGATAATATTGGGCCATTTGAATGAAAAAGGTTAAAGGGAGACCTTTGCATTTTGAATTTTAGTCTGTTATTTTTCTTTGCCAAGAACTTCGTACACTGCGAGGAAAAGGTTCTTGTATGGGAACATCAGCTCAAATACTAAAATGGCTTAGGCATTGTTAGCATTCCTCATTGAAACATTGGGCTAGCTAAAAGTCAGTTCATTAGCTTGAAACTAGTGGTAGCGATATGTTTCAAGAAACAATGCTAACAAACTGTTTTTAGGGCAGCTGAAAGACAAATGTGGAAACTTTTATCCATAAAATACCTGGAAAATAAATTTAGCTGACTAAAATTGTAAAGGAAGGAATATTTTAAAGGAATATTTTTTCATTGTAATCATTTCACTGAGCTGTATTTAATACTTTCTGGAATATGTGACATCACACATTCTGACTCTTTAACTAAATAACAAAAAAAACAAAAAACAAAAAAATTAAAAGATTACGTTATTATGTGAGATTACGGGCATAATAAATCAGTTTTATATTTTTGATGGAGTGAACCTTTACTGACAGAGTCTATGAATGTTCCTCAAGGCTGCTGGGGGCAGCACCTCTCACATGGTGAGCTTCTCTTACTTCAACGCCTTCAACGCTCTCCTCAACAACATGGAGCTGGTCCGCAAGGTGTACAGCACCCTGGCCGGCACGCACAGAGACACACTCGTCACCAAAGGTACACCAGAGCCAGTCACCCTGAGCATCACTTATATCACTGAAAATGAAATTGAAATTGAAAATGTAATGCATAATGCAGATATGCAGATTTGGGATCAGTTAACTTACAATTAAATAAATTCAGGAAGTGGATTTTTTTCCAAATTCAAATATTATTATTTTTTTGGCATAAGAAGGTTGTTCTATCTGACCTACTGTCAGATAATTGAGAATTAATGCTTTGTTGTTAGTTATAATTCAAGTCAAGTCAAGTCAAATTTATTTGTATAGCCCAACATCATGTCTCAATGGGCTTAAAGGAGTATCTGAAATAAGATAATTGAAAGTGAATTGACCCAAACACTGGTATACATTTCATACACTATATTTAAAATGTGGCTGTTGGATCACGTCTCAACTTTCTTGACAGAATGGTGTCAGGGAACACAGGGAACATTATACCGTAGCGCTAAATTAATAAGGTAACTAAACTCTATGAAGCAGTATCTAGTTCATCCCCTACTACATCCCCTACTTCTTTTTAATTGATAGTTGTCCTGTCAATCATGTCCTCTCCTACCTGTATTTTCCACAGAATTGCTTAATATAGAATGTTCCCTAACTTCCTCTACTATCTCTCCATGGTTTCCTCCCCTGTAAATTATAAAAAAAATAAAAATAAAAAAAGCTGTTATGGAGCAGAGAAGTTGCATGGTTTCTCTGGTTCCAGAAGTATATGGATCATACAGACTTCGCCATAGGCTGCGTTGTTGTTCCACACATTAGATTAGCACTGAAACTTAGCAAATGATAAATGTCAAATGGGGCGTGTAGTTATATTTTTTTATTTGAAAAAGGATATGCATTTTTACTTCCGTTTTATTTATTTATTTATTTATTTATTTATTTATTTTCATTACACACAGGACTCAACAAATGCGTGGAACAGTGTAGAACCCAGCCTTTGGATAAATCTATATGCCACAATGAATGGTCAGAATACCCTCAGATTCCAGGGGTCCATATTCACAATGCCTCTCAATGTGGGAGTACAGATTCAGGGTTCTCTTCAGTCTGTTAGAATGAATAAGGTCATAAAGACAAGTGTTCCTCATCACCGACCCCAGATCAGCACTCCTACTCTGGAAAGCTTTATGAATAAAGGCCCACAACTGTGGAAACTGTGACACTTATCTCGTTATGCCCCTCACCACGCCCCCATCCCCCCGCCCCCATCCCCTCCCT
>OMKL01152845.1:0-19743 GCA_900302295.1 Parasudis fraserbrunneri | reverse complement strand
TAGAAGGTCTGTGCCCATTACAGTCTCAGACCCAAGGTGAACCCAAGCCCCAAGACGCCCAGCTTCAGCCTCAAATGCCAAACACCCAAGACATTCAAGCCCAGCCCCAAGACACCCATGTCCAGGCCCAAGCTCAGCCCCAATCCCCACCACCACCCAAGCCCAAACTCCCGCCTGGCCAGTTCCTGTCGCGGAGGCAAGGGCAGGATCAAACACAGGACCAGACACAGAAAGAAGGGCTGGACCAGGCACAAACAGAAGAGAGACAAGGCCCATTTGGAGCAGGGGCAGGTGAGGCTGAAGCTCAGGCGACAATAACAGACTTTCTCCCGCATGATGACTTGGACTACATGAAGCCCTCATCTAGGGTCAATGTCTCCCTTTCTCCCTCCATTTCTCCTTATCTTTCTCCTTCCCCCTCTACCAGGGCACCTCCCCCCCTATTTCCAAAAGTCTCCCCATCCCTCTCTCCACACAACTCTCCCAATTACTCCCCCTCTCTCTCCCCTAAGGCCCCCTTCTCCCTCTCTCCCTTTACCTCTCCTACTGTTGAGGAGGCCTATCACACACCTACTGCTCTGTTGACACTGGGTCAGCTGATTAGAGAAGGCCAAGATGAGGAGGAGGGAGATGATGAGGAGACTGGGAGTGAAGAGGAAGAGGCAGCAAAAGAGTTGGAAGGAGAGGAGGAGATGAGTTTGCTTTTTCAGCAGATGTATGCCTCTTCTCTAAATGAGATGGACAGCTGCAGTTCCCTCAGCAGTCTAGAGGAGGCAGCAGAGACACCGCCACCCACACCCCTGGTACAAGACAGTGGTATCTCCCCTGGATTCCAGTAGTACCACCTTTTGACCAACAGTGGTACAGTTCTGATAAGAGCAGTAGTTTTGTATTTGTACTAAAAAAAGTATTTAGTTTGACCGATATTTCCTGCCATTTGAGGTATGTCTTAGAGACGAGCAGTTTAGAAACCTATTGAACTCTTTGTGCAGAACAGGATCTGCTCTTAATGTGTTAAGTGTCAAGGCGAAACCCCTTTTAATTGTGTACAGTATGCTGCATTTGCAAGTCTCTAAAAGCAGGAAAGCAAGCCAAGACTCTGGACTGTCATCAAGACACTTTCTGCAGGTGTTCCACTGAGAATAAATTGGTGACATTATTTGGGGATGTTTTAACAGTACCCAGAGTTGAAAATCTAGGCATATAGGTCCTTATCTGTCAGCACTACTTTGAAATAAGCTTGTTTGGTTGTAGAAGCTTAAACAAATGTTGTCAGCTTCCCATTCATTGCCAATGGATCAACTCAACTAAATCAGATTTCAATGTTTGGTTCTCTGGATTCTAGCTGAGGGAGGAAGTTGGCCACAAATATTGAAGTGTTCAAGATCATAGTAATATTGATTTGTGTTTCAAAGACCCTCCACACTTAAAAACAACCTCAGATTTAAAACCAGCAAATATTACGTTGTTTTTTTAATGTTAATAACAGTTAATTCAAAATGCATTTTTCTCGATTGTGCAGTACCTTCCTTCAATATATAAAAAAAGACTGGTTTTAGAGCCAGATTGAAACAAAGCATTATTTCAGAGCCAGACCATAGCAAAAGTCCTTACGCGTGAATCAATACAAAATCAATCAATACAAGATAAGGACAAAAGAGAATTGGTGAAAACCCTTTCACATATTGCTGAGAGGGAAAACCAGACCACAAAGCATATCAATACTTATGAAACTGTCTTTATTCGACTTGCATCTTGTTTGTTAGAGTTGGTTGGTGCCTACTAGAGACAGTATCTCATATTTAGTCAAGTCATATCCCATATTTTCGTGTTCCACATGACCAACCTCCTTCTCAGGCTTACAGACCTGCAGACAGACTGCAATTCAACACAAAACTAAATAACAGTTATTTTCTTTTCTAAATTTTCACTCAACATTTCATTTCAGAATGTCATGATCACCACTGGCCTACAAATTATAGCCAACTGATTGAGCAGTTAAAAGGGGCTGTAAAATGTCATATAATGTCTCAATAAACAATTTATGATATTCATGTATGTGAAGATTCAATTATAAAATTGTGTAACCTTTTATTCTTCAGGTGGTTTGTCCCTCCCGCCATGAATCATTACGGTGATATGAGTGACAAGCTATGATTTTTACCATGTAGCCAAGCTTGCTAGGCAACCATTTACTGGAACACGGATTCTATACCAGCTCCTGGAGAGGTTTTGGTTGAAGGGGTTTTAAGTGGATATTTAAGCAATAAGATAATAACATATAGGGAGTGGTCTATCGCGGCTATTGGCACCAGTGTGCTGCAGTCAAAGCAACACCCAAGTACCAATAAACCACCATATAGCCATATAGATTTCCCCATTCAAAACTACCTGTGCTCCATCTCCTCATTATATAGACCCGTCTCCGAATTCGTTCCCAGCTGCTAAGCACTCATGGAATGTCTCTTGGCCAATCAGAATGCGTGTTTGGAACTAAATGTATGTAATTGAACTTCATTTGGCCAATACAGAATAAGTCTGATTCAAATATTTTTAATAATCTTACATTTTTTTGCCTGTAGCCAAACTATTCTAATGATTATTAAATATAATTTGACAATCCAATACTTCACTTTACAGCCCCTTTGACAGTCAAACCATAACAGCTCAAAGTTTTCTCAATATTCTTTTAAGAGAAGCCCAACTGTCTCACACACACCTGCCACAGAGCATTAAACCCTTTCAAGTTCTAGAACTCTAGCTTTCAATGTTCAGTAGCCAATTGAATGTTAATTTCAAAAAATTCTAATCGCACGTGTAATCGCAAGAATAAAAAAATTGGTCGCGCATCAATGATCAGGTCCGTCATTTGAATTTCATCCTATTAATCAAAGGCAAAAATGACACTAAAAGCAGGACTCTTTGTGAATCTTATTCCTGTTCTGTAAAACTTTGCTTTTGGCTGAAAGCCTATGGTAGGTTTGTTGTTGGCCTGTGACAGCATCTGCAATTTAATTTATACTACTAATTGGTAACTGCAATTTTCTTTATTACATCAGAAATGCCCCTAAGATGGATTCTGATTGTTTTTGGTTGTTTTGTGTGGATAAAACACCAAACAAAACACCAAAAACAAACAAAACATCAGACTGAGGACCAACACATGAGGTTACAAAAAGATGGGATTTCAGTTGGCATTGAGGGAAAAACATCCACAGTAGGTCTCCATCAGCACCAGCAGGGGGCATCTGTTTTGCTCAGCTCCAAGAGGTCCGCCTCCAGCTGCTCCGCATTATCTTGGAAACGCTCAGTGAAAGACTGAATCAAACCTGCTGCACTGCCCTCGTACTCCACCAGGTCCACACCCTCCCCTGGAACACAAGGGCAAAAAATATATATTAACTGTAGTATCTACCTGACAAGACTGATATCACCCTCCATTTTGGTTGTTCTCTGCCCCGTTTGAAAAAATGCAACAGTGCAATTTAGGAGACATTCAATTAAGGATAACTCCCTCACAGTACATCAACATCTCTGTTGAACTAAGAGGGAACAACAACATGTGATTTTCTACAAAAAGGCAAACTCAGTCATGTTGGCACATTAATGACAGACTTCAATGTTATTTCACAACAGAATGTGAATAGGAAAGAAGATTTTCCCAAAGATTTTTATTTTTTATTTTAATGCACGATTATTCCTTAACCTCATAGTTGTAATGACATTTAATTGCAAATAAAATTTGAAAGGTGTTGAAAAGTGTGCAGGAGGCTAATTTATCATTGATACATTATTATACAACACCTTGCCTGTCGATCTCACCTAATATCTCTCCATCACACACACACAAAACAAACAGGTACAAACCATTGATTGTGGTGTTAGCCTGGACAAACATCTTGCGAGCCTCTTTCCTCAGCAACACAGTCTCCCGGAGACGGAGGAAGTTGTAGGGTCCACTGTCAGTGACGGCAGAGTAGCCCTCATAGAGAGCCCTGCCTCCCTCCACATCTGCTGTCGACTTACACACCTAGAAGTCAGACACAACTGGTTAATGGCGTGTTACACCCTTCCTCAGTAGATGACCAGCAATGTCAATGTGCCATCAACATTAACAATATTAGCCATGAACTAGAGCTGTGTTGTGCTGTATACAATTCCAAAGATTCTGTGATGCTGATAGATCAACTATTGTGAGTATTACAACTTAGGAATACACAGAAAAGATGCATCCCAATGTCAAATTATAAATGTGACAAGACAACTAAAGGAAGACTATCAACAGAGCTGGTTAGTGTGGTAGTTGTTGCAGTTAGATTTCTGGGCCCTATGATCAATGATGGAATAAATGCAACAGCATTACATAATCAAATAAATAAAACAAACAGTAACTGTAATCCAATTCAGTTACAGAGAAAAAGACTCATAAAAATCACAGATAATATCAAACTTTGGGGGGATTACTGGCAAATATCTTAGAGTATAACCTTATATCACCATATGGAGAAAAAAAAATAAAAATAATGTTTACAAATCTCACAAACCTAACAATTCCCTTGTAACCACGTAAGGACTAACTAAGGACACTAGAGGAGAATTGGGCCGATGTAAAGCCAGATTCGCCCCTCCCGACAATCACAGGGGCATTCCCAATTTCAGGCTGGTCTGAACCGATTATCTGCTTGATTATGCTTTAGTCCAAGGTGTTGACAGATTCAGTCGGTCTGCCCGCAAGCCAGTCGGGAATATCAAATATGTTGAATATTTACGACTCAAATTCCTGTAGTGTGAGGGAACTGCAGAACAGAAACTGGGTTGTAGAAAACTGGTGATATGGAGAGAAAACGCAAAAGTGTGGTGTCCTTTTTTCTTTCTCCCTTTTCTCTGACGCACAACTTTCCAAAAAATTATTAAAAATATTTCTGGGCATCCAAACTGAGAGACAGGACATTCCTACAGGTATTTTTCAACGGTGAACACAATAGCGGTGTCCATTTAAAAGTGCCACCATGGGAGATGCTTTTTTCCGGCACAGTTCTACCCGCATTTGGCAGGTGGCGGTGCCTGCAGTGCTTGCGAGATTCTAGGTTCAGAGTCGAAACCCGAGTGTAATCTTCAAGTGCATGGTGCTCAGTTTTGGCAAAATCGTCTAATGCGTGCGTTCTAACAGATGAAAGACAGTTTTCAAGACAAAAAATCTGTAAAATCTGACGTTATGTGCGGGGTCTACCACCTTTTCAATATCGGTTAGGATTTGGAATATCTCCTGATGCGTGCCAGGCATTAGCCCTTAAGTTGCATCCTCAGGAACAGCAGCTGTATAAATGTACCTGGAGTTTGAGGAGGAACTTGTGGATGGCGTTCTTGCCCACGCTGTGGATCTTGCTGCGGTCCAGTGAGACACGAGCGTCAGGTCTGCCGTCCTGTCCTATCAGCTCCTCCAGCTCCACAAAGCCCTCCCCCGCCTCCAGCAACACACGCAGGATCACAAACCGGGCCTGCATGTGGGCCTGAGACACACACACACACACACACACACACACACGTGGATGAAAAAACATACACACACAATTGAAATATGTATCCCAACACTCAAAATAAATACCAGTAAGACAATCTTGATGTAAAGCCATATTATGGAGAAGACAACAACAACACATGTACAAACGGGGGCAGGCTGAGTAACTATACATTCTGACAGAGTACAATGTGAAAACAGCCTTGCTTTACTTTGCAGGAGTTTGACTGGTGTGAGGACATGCAAGCACGTTTGATCTCAACAGCAGCACAGTCGATACTTAGAAAAACTGGACCAACTAACCCATCTCAAACTCTGCTCTCTTCAAGCAACAGTTGTGATTGGAGGATCAAGAAAAGAGGGCGGTGTTTGAGATGGGTCAATTTGAAAATGAAACTTTATATTCATTCATCAATATTTCATAGGCTGCAGAGAGAGATGTTTCATATTGTATGTTGAAAAGGAGAGAGAAAAGAGATGGTTTATATTGTATGCTGAAAAGGAGAGAAAGACAGTTTTTATTATATGTTGGAGAGAGAGAGTGAGAGTGAGAGCGAGAGAGAGAGTGAGAATGTGTGCGTACCTGTCTCCAGCTCTTGCTCTCTGATGTGTAGAACTCCAGCCCCATCAGCCCAGCTCTGACCATGTTCAACCAGTTCACGTACACCACCTCCTCCGCATCCAGGCCCTCGTGACCAAAGATACTGGTACACAGTATAATAACGCATCATTAATCATCCTCGCCAAACTGACCAACAACACTGAATCACACACCTCAACCACATGCAAATGTAGATCATGAAATATATTGTACAAATTAAAACACATGCCAATACTGTTAGTGCATAGGAATGTGCATCATCTTTGTGAGTAAGTGAGTGAGTGAGTGAGTGAGTGAGTGTCTGTGAGCTGACCTGAGCACTTGTTTGTTGAGACAGAGGTAGAGTCCGACACACTCGGCACGACATTCTTCATAGGACGAGGCGATGGTGGAGAATTTACTGTCCCATGTCTCACTGCCCCGATACCAACTAGAGACCTACATCACACAAACAACTTTGTATTCATCTCCATTTGCCAATTGGACATTGACCAATTAAGAGTGATCTCCAAAATATAATTTTGTACACACACACACACACACCTATCAGGATAGGTTAGGAAATTTACTTTTTCTGTAGGGGGATGTTTTGCCCAATTAAACAGATTTTTGGGGGCATTTAGGAGCGTTTGTTGGGCTTTTAAAACTGAACCCTTGTTTCTAACATTATTATAATCAAGAGACAATTTCTCAAATTAATGTGAGAATTAGGATATGTACAATATGTGGACAGACATTTCGAGGGCATTTTTTGCACCCAGAATTCCAATTACAGGGGCATTTTTGCCCTGAGCCCCTTTACATTTCCTACCCCGAAACAAAAACACACACACACACACACACACACACACACACACACACAATCTCACCAGTTTTGCAGTCTCTGGGTCGGTCACCTTGCTCTGGTCAAAGTTGAACTTTCCCTGGTCATCCTGCAGTCGGAGATGAGAGGATACACACGGCTCTTAGAGCAGGGTTTGTTAAACTAGGGGTCGGGGCCACAGGCCTGTCCCTGGTAGGTCCCCAGTTGATAAGACCAGTACGTTTTAATGTGACTGTGTCCCAGGGTGAGACTCATTGTCTCAGTTCGGGTCCCATGCTGGAAAGCTTTGAGAACCCAAGTCTTGAGTTAGACTTTTTGAGAATAGTCTAATAGTTAACCTCAGTCAATTTAACAACTGACCTATCTCAAACTCTGCCCTCTTTTCTTGATCCTCCCGTCACAACTGTTGCTTTCCCCGGACAAGGAGGAAAGAGGAAAGCAACAGTTGTGATTGGAGGATCAAGAAAAGAGGGCGGAGTTTGAGATAGATCAATTACAAAAGGAGAGTGAAAAAAACCCATTAACACAATATCAGTATGCATTTATTAAGCTAGGAAAGTTTGCTTCATTTGTACACCAAAAGGAGCTTAATTGTTCCCATTTTCACAGAGTTCCATTAAGTGTGAGAGTTGTAACTGATGTGGCTAGATTGTGCAGTCTGTATACCTACCTAGAATTGATTTAACTAGTTCTGCATTATTAGCAAGTTTGTATAAGTTCTGTGATATGAAATAAACATTTACATCAAAGTCTTTACACGTTTACAACAGGCTTATACTGATTCTGTGGCATGTAGCTACACCAGTCTATGTGACTATAGTCAGCGTGTTTTTTTGTTGTTTTTTTTGTGTGTAATGTTATGTGACTACAGCTACTATGTATACAAGTCAAGTCAAGTTTATTTGTCACATACTCCATCATACAAGTACAATGTGCAGTGAAATGTATTTTTTTTTGCTGGCTCCTAAGTGTGCTTAATAAGTAGAATACAACTACCATGTACTGGTTCTGTGACGATCATGTCTGTTACTGACCTGGACGAAAAGCTTGCCGCTGCCGTGGCCCAACAGCTCATGGAGTCCAACCTGCACCTCAAACGACGGGCCCTTCCACTTTATATACAAATCCTGCATTACACAAACACACACATACAGTGAAGATGTGTAAATGTGAGAGTTTATAGGTCCAATATGGAATATATATTTGATGTAGTAGTGTGTTACCTTGTCTTCCTCCTCCAGGAAGGTGAGTTTGTCCTTCTGCGTAGCATAGGCTACAGCCAGCACGTTGCCTAGCGACACATTCTTAAAGCCCTCTGACTGTCTGATGTCGTCATCTACACACACACAAACAATTATCAGCTTTGATATAATATGACAGACCGAAAAATGAAAAGACGTGAATTATTGTGCGAGCCTGCATGTGTGTGTCTAAAGCCTGATTTATGCTAAATTCGTCAGACACTGTTCAGAGGGACCTTAAGGCGATGCGATGCAGTTGTGCAGACTCCCATAGCTCACAGAGGTTCCGTACTGAAGCCCCATGCACCTCGCAAATGCTGTAATTGTACGGCTGCTCCCTACCGGTCTGCATTGACACGACTAGTTATTGGTTGCTGGTTGCTGGGACAATACATGGAGTGCAATGAACGACACCCCCTCCCCTCCCTCTGGTCAGAACCACGAAAGGAGACGAGATACCGAGTCTCCACAAACCACCACATGTCCCTCTCTGTGCAGCGCCTTGAGGATTTAACACAAATCGGGCTTGCATGTATGCGTACATACAGTTGGGGATGTTGATGCCAGCTGGTATTCCGCTCCCTGCAAAAGTGAGGACATCCAGGGAGGTGAAGTCCGGTTTGAGGAATGTGTCCTTCTCGTATTCTCTGGGCCAGGGCAGCTCAGGCAGCAGTACCTCAGCTGAGCTCACCAGCTTGGCAAAACGCTCACTCATCGCCTTGTTCACCACAGCTACAAAGCCTGACACCACAACATGATATCACGGTTAGAAATGTTAAAGGGGAATTCCACCAAAACCGACTTGTAGGTTGCAATTCTGCAAAAGTAGACATAAAAAGAAATTATTCCAAAAAGTTGCCAAGATTCTTTTTCTGTTGTTTAATGTGTTTCGAGCTATGAGAGTTCAAAATAAGGAAAGTGCAATGCGATGACATTATCAAATTGCATTGCCTGAGGTAGCTACAAAACAAGTTTCACAGACAGTAATGTTTCCGTACCCATGTAAAACATCCTACTAATGTCTACCAATAAAAAAACAAAACATGTGGATGTTAAATACAGGTACAGAAACATAACTGATATTTTACCACCACAGTAGGGAAGTCTGGCGCAACCCCATAATATTCATCCATCTGGTGTATGCTGATGACTTAATCATCCTGGCTGGTTTACAGCAACTGCTCAGAATCTGCTCAAGTTATGGTGTGCAGTATGACATAGACCCTAAAAAGTGTTGTCATGATTGCTAAAACCAAGGAGGATCAGAAGCATAATCTTCCTTCATTCTTTATGGCAGATCAAATGCTACATGTAGTGACTAAAGTAAGATATTTGGGTGACATCATCAGGAATGATTTATGTGATGATGATGATGTGCAGCACCAGTGTTGCAAACTATATGCACAAGCCAATATGCTGGCACGCACATTTCATGTCTGTACTCTACTCTATACAGCCCACCTGTGGTGCAGTAGTTATAGTAAAGCAAAAAGGAAGAAGCTCCAGGTGACATTTAATGATGCATTCAGAATCTTGCTTAAGCTTCCAAGATGGACAAGTGCAAGTCATATGTTTGTGACTCGTACTGTTCCCACCTTTAACGCAGTGTTGAGGATAAGTAATGTACAAATGTATGTGTCGGTTAATTTATTTTAAAAATGTCATCATAATGGCTTTAACTGAGCCCACACAAAGTGACACTTGGTACTCCTCTTGTTTTTGGAAACATTGGAACAAATGTGTTTTAATTAATGTGGAATTGTGAACTGCCATGACTCTGTATATACTTCTGTATTGTCCGTTGTATTGCATTTGATTATTTCTCATTTCTCTTTTTATTTACTGATATGGACCTATGTATGTGTCTGAAATAAAAGTTATCATTACTGATTGCCATGGTAAAACAGGAAAAAGGATGTTACCTTCAAACTCTCCTCTGGAGCCAAACGGGTCTCTGTAGCTCTCTATGAAACCTATATAACTGAGAGAGACAGAGATTAGACCTATTTTGTCAGACATTCTTTTTGTCAGACCTTTTTCTTTGTGGTACCATCTTATCTAGTGATTCCATGAATATCGATATCAGTTTGGCCTCACCTCTCTACGATTGGTCCTTTGTCTTTGATCCAATAGCGTGAGCCCTCTTTGTGCGCATCAACAGAGCCGAAGGTGAAACTACGTCTGTACTCCTCCAGCATCCGCTTCTGGTTCTCATTGGCTGCACAGGCCTGTCAATCAAACAGCATTCAGGGAAAAAAAACTAATCTCTTCCCCTGTCCAAATATGCAGAACCATGTGTTCGTCACCCTTCTAACTTCCCATCAACCATCCATCCCTCGCTCCCCCCTTGGACTGGGCAATATAGCAATATTTATCATTTATCGTCTGTGTCGTAGTATGGTGGGGGGGTTTTACATTGTGAAATCGCGATACGCAATTTTGTTGTCTAAATCAATGATAAAAAAAATATATATATTAAAAAGGATCATATCTGTGTCATTTTGATTTCTCACTATCAGCAAAGATTGTCCCTGTCAAACAGATTTTGTGTCCATTGGTTCACGCTGCCGTTGATGTTGAAAAGGAGTGGAAGAATACTTCATGAAACTTGAAAGTCGCTAGGCAGAGGTAATTCATTCTTGTGAGAACCACAATGCCTTTTAATTTTGCTAATGTTGCTGTATTACTCTACTTCAAGCTGTGGGAGAGGGCCACTTGACTCACTAGTTGGCAGTCAGCTAGTTAGCGAATCAAGTGGCTACCATTGGCCATTAATGAGGCACTGGCTTTGACTTTCAAGTCTCAAGGGGTATTTCTCCACCCCCTTTCAACACCAACAGCAGTGTGAATGGTGTTCAGTAAGGTAGGCTGAGACCTAATAAAACATACACTGTTTACACCTACAAACACAATGTTTGTTAAAGATCCATGGAAACCATTTCTCATAAAACGAGTATAAAAGAAAAGTATCAATCGAGAGTGTCAATTAAAACTTAGTTTCAGTTTGATACTGTATCACTCATCCCATTACCATGCATCTTTTTTTTTCTTTTCTTTTTAAATAGAATGACCAGAAACATCAGGGAGAGACAGGGGGGATGACATGCAACCAAGGGATTCAAACCCAACATGTGATTAGATCAGTGGGCCACCAGGCCACTCCTACCAACAATCCCTCCCTCCATCACTATTCAACTCAACCACTCCTCACCTGTGCCTGTTGGAGGTAGTGGCTGACTTTTTCCATCAAAGGAGCGTAGTCTCCTCTCTTCACTGAGAACTCTTTGTCTTCAAACTTGAAGTTGCCACAGCGTGACTCACCCTCCTCATCCACTGCACAGTCTACAAAATAACATTAGACAGCTCTTCAACATTTGCAACATGGCATTTTAGTCCGATGTGGTGACTTTCATGGGTTTGTATGGTGTGTAAGACAAATTTTTAGAGGCAATGGAAGCCTTTGGCAGTGGTGAATTGGCACAAAATAACTTTTTCAGTAATGGTAAAGATTTAAAAAGATTATGAAAAAAGAAGACTTGGGATCCACATGTCAAAAAGACTGGTATGGTCCTTTAACAACCACAAAGAAAATCCTCCAGGCCTGACCTTTCTGCACAGCAGATGCCAGCCTGACCTCATAGCAGGCCTTCCCTCCATTGTCCCTCTTGAACAGACGTGTGTTGTAGGCAGACAGGTTCTACAAGCAGCAAGACACAACAGAATCAAGAGCAGCAGTCACCAGAGGCCACAAAATGAAGGACAGAAAGAGTGAGAAGAAAGATGCAAGTGGAGGGTATGGCATTAAGAACGAGGGAGAGAAACAGGAGAAGAAGAGAAATGCAAGGGGCAGAGAGAGAGAGAGAAAGAGAGAGAGAGAGAGAGAGAGAGAGAGAGAGAGAGAAAGAATGAGGATGTAACATGCAGGAATGGCAGCAGCTGACCTGTGAGTCGAGGAACTTCTGGGCCAGCTCAGCATCCTCCAGACCACAGTTCCCTGAGAAGTAGGTGGTGATACCCTGGACAACAGATATGGGATTTCAATATTTATTTCATATTCTATTTAGCACAGAGGCAATCACAAGAATAAAGGAAATGGTCATGGGAGTGTGCAGGAGGGTTATGGAGGTGAATATCCTCTATAAAGAGAAACATGTAGTTTATAAAACCATGAACCCATTGAAGAAGAATGATTCACTCTAATGGGGGGCTGTATTAAAGGTCACATATTAAACTCCTTTTCAACAAGTTAATATAGGTCTCTGGGGTCCCCCAAACATCAAAATACCACTCACATTATGCATTCTAGCATGCTTCTATACTCCTCTGTTTCAGTCCTGTTCTCGACAGGCTGTTTCTGTGTCTGTAATGTGCTCCAGAACTGCGTGTGAACTCCGGCGCACCTGGCTTAATCGATCAAATGACATTCATATCAAACTGTCAAACTAGGTGTTGCAGATCAATTGAAAAAAACACAGAATATGGGCTGTGTGCATTTCTCCGTGGACTGAGCGCTTTGATACTTTCACAGTGTTTATATAGCACCTAGACCTGCTTTATAATCAAAAAAGAAATGGAAATCTCCCTTTCTACAATATGGGACCTTTAAGTATGGCTGTCCCCATGTTTGATATCATCTAAAACTGTCCATCTATCCCACAATGCAAAGCATCTAGCATCCTCTTTGACTGTTAGGAAGCGTTAGCTCCAACATTTGCTACCAAACATTAGAGCTGCTATGTCTACCAAAATGTTACTGACATTAGCTCTAATTTTATGCCAACGCTAGCTAAAAGCAAAAGACAATGTGTTAAATGCTTTGCATTGTGGGTTAGATAAGGACTGAGTGACATCATTAATGGGGGCACCCATACTCAATACAATCCTCCGTTCTATATGTAGACCAGTAATAAAAGAAGAAAGTAAAGAAGAAAGTAGAGAATTCCATTTTCAAACATAAGTTGCATTATTCTATCAATGAGAGTTCATTCATAACTATATTTTTAGGAATGCCCTTTACTGGTTCCTGCAGAAATAAAAATGCACCAGTCTCTGTAGAGCCAGGATTCAATCTAGGATTCTGTGGGGCTTCATAATGACAAACGACAAGTTTACCTTGTCACCCAGTCCAAGTTGTTTCTGTCTGTCCTCCAGGGAGTAGAGGAGACAGGAGCAGCTGTCCCACAGAGTCTCCATCTCACTAGGTTGCTCCAGGAATGCCTTGCTTGCCCACACCAAAGCTCTCAGCTTGTCCTGGGTCGTGCCATGAAAACACAGATACACACATGCATGAAAAACACACAGCAGGACACTTTACAATTAGGAATGCTCCAATGTGGATTTTTGGGGCAGACAACCAATCCTCAGTCTCTCGCAGTAATATCTGCTAATTCTGATAATGACTGACAATCTACAGTAACATAATTATGCACCTACAAATTCTAGAATGCGACTTCGTAAATGCGGAGACTCCACCATCTTTGAGTGAGCTTATGCAGTGGGCTATTGAAACTGATGACAAGCAGGTTTGCTAAAGTAATTAAGTTAACTTCTTGACATTGTAAGTGACTTTTTTTGTCACTGCTACTCCTCCTACAGCTTTGAAGCTACCAGCTTCAAATTTGCTGGGCATCTTCAGGGTATGCCTGTGGGCATTGCTTGAGCTTATTTTTTTGTTTGGATAGCTCACCTTTTTTCATCCTTTTTTTCCTCATAGACTTATAAAGGGGCGTGGCTATTAAGGTAACAACTTTTAAGCTAGAGCCTTCCAACATGCTATACAACTTAGGACATGCCCAACTAATGAATGTTGATGCCCCCCCCCACACACACGCCCCTTTCTTCTCCTTTTCCATCACTCCATCCTACATATAACCCCTTATTCACTCATTTTTTATCCTTAGTAACTTTTACACTGTTTGTTATAGAGTTGGGGGACAGCCTGTCATATGTCAATAAACTACTGGTAAGTCCCACCCCTTTTCCTGATTGGCTAACCTTGATCCCTCAGAACTATTAGAGTTGGGGGATGGCTTGTTGGAAATGTTAACATCTGTCGATTACAGCTTGGCTTTGTCAAGCCATCTTAGTTTGTTCACAAACTTTACATTCTAGTTGTTACAGTTCTGTGATTAAATAAAAGCTATTCTGCCATTCGGAATTCATGCAGTTTTTTGTTTTTTTATTAACTATGTGCTCTGTGCAATACTAACACAAGCAAATTGTTAGCCGACATGCTAATTAGGCTTGGGTCGTTTCTGGTTTTACCAGAATCAAGATGTACAAACTTACCCTGTTTTAAATTTCTGCACACCTTTATTCTTACTCAGTGAAGCTAAGGGTTCACTCTGAGAGCTTCTTTACTGTGCTTTCAAGACAAGGGGATCAAATTCCTCTGGCTCTCGAGGGACACGGCTACAGGTGTACAACTGGACAGTTGATTAAGGAGATGAGACATGGTGATAGTACCAAGAACTGCACGAATATGGCAACATTTTGGGTTCATACCGATGCCAATGGGAGCCTAAAAATTTGGATGAGATGATTTGCAAGCATTGCATGAAGACGGTGCTGGCCAGAGATGGTAATACTTTGAATTTTCATGCAAATCTATCTAAGTGTAACGAGGCTGAAGCCACATCGTAGCAGCCCCTTGGAGTAAACTCACTCCTAAAGTTAAATACCCCCACTTCGCCACCTGAATTGGTTCCTTTTCAGGTGGCGGAATGGATAAGACCATGGTATTTAACACGTGGTCACGTGGTGCTGGTGAGCGGAGGGTTCGCGGTTAACGGCCAGGTCGGTGACATGTGCCCGAGTGTGAAGTGCCTGCCAGTAGTAAGTGACCACCTCATTGAGAGATACACAATGAAGATTGAGCCTGCTATATAAGCACCATTTATCTATTGCACCACAAATGGTTCCTGCAGTCAAAGGAGAGCCATGGATGACACCTACTAGTTAACTAAAGGTATCCAATGGAGTTTTCTTATAAACAGCTCACTTTTGTTTATATTCACATTTCCACCTGAATAGGCAGTTTTCTATTGTTGCTCTATAGTCTACAAGCTGAATAGATTTCCTACCTCATATAACCTTTGCAAACGTCCATTTTTGCCATTTTCTTTGCTCACAATGTTTATATTCCATCCTGTTACGTTTCACTTACTCGGATTGGTGAAGTTGTAATTAGTCTGACCTTTGATTGACAGGCAGTTGGCTTGTTAAGACTTAGAGGGAGATTGTATAGGCCAATCAATTTGAAGCACACGGGCATGTTTGCACACATCCAGTAGTGCTGATCAACTAATCAAAATGTCATCAAAATATGGTCTAGTGCAATTAATATCAAAATTGCAGGAGGCTGCAATATTTGTTAATGGTGAAATGTGTCAAAATACCATTCTAAATTAAGTATTGCGGTGCTACAGAGATGTCCCGGCCTACAAATCGTATTCTACAGACTTAAGAACACACCTTTGTTTAGTACAGATCCCCACAAAAATCGAACCATGATCATTTTCATGTTTTTCAATGAAAATGAGAATAATGAAGCAAAAATTATCATTCCCTCTAATATCACGATTGGTATCGCAATTGCAGTATCAGTAAAAAAATAATCTCAATTAGATATTTTTTCAGTAAATCGTTCAGTGCACTCCGTCTTCTGCATCACCGCCGTGCTCATGGTGTGCTTGTGCGTCCTCATGCACATGCTGGAAGAACAACTGATACGCAATTATCTGGGACCCCTTTTCTACTGCTGTGCACAATAGTGCCAATTTCATCAACAATGTTCTCAAACTTTATTATCTAAAGATGGTAAGTTACAGTGTTGTGTTCATTCATAGTTAAATATGTTAAATTGTGATATATCACATTCACACTCCAAGTGAGTTGGATTGACTTCACAAGTGCAAATACATGGGCTGTCCAAAAAAAAAAAGAAAAGTTATATGGTTCTTCAGTGCAAAGGTTCATTTAAGAAGTGAAGAGGTATTCTTACCTTGGGCAGGTTGGGGATGAACTTTGTGTCTCCAAAAGACTTGTAGTTTCCCATGTTGGCATACAGACCTGCTGCATATACCAAGAACGCCTATACAACACACATTAACACAATTGATAAGGATAATCAGTTTTACTTGGTGCGTGTCAATGTATCATATGCATCTTACGCGTAAAGATGCAAGTGTATGTATGTGTGTGTGCGTGAATGAATGAGTGAGTGAGTAAGTGGAGTGAACCTGGTACTCCTCAGGCGTGAGCCCTGCTGCCGTGGCAACCTGCTCTAGCTGAGCAGGTGTCTGCGTTCTGAAGATTCTCTGCAACAGGACAAAGATGTTTGCTGACTCTGGCGAAGTCTGCAGCAGCACTGCCAGGCCACCATACCTAGACAAACCAGTTTTTAAGTTAGTTTAGGGTTCCAGAAAGTTTCAGGGGAAACACTTGAGGCAATAAGTTTAGCTATTTACAAAATAATAAATAAAAAATAAAAGAAACATTAAACCAGGGGCTGAAAGAACACTTTCCCCCTCAAGTGTAGACTATGGTTTCAGAAAAACATTGAGACTAATAATAAAAGTTGAGTTAATGGAGAGAAGAAAAAAAAAAGATGCCTTCCGAATATCAAAGTTGAATCCTAATCCTGACACCTAATTGAATTGAATCAAATTGAATCGGGTAATCAGTGCCGATACCAAGCTCTAATATATAAATTAAAAATACCAAAGTAGCCCTCAAACCTCTACTATTTTTGACTGCTACATCCTTAATAACTTAGCACCGTACCAGGCTGCGCGTGACAGGTAGTGGGCATACTTCTGCTCTCGTGGCGACAGCAAACGAAAAGCCTCGCCACAATCCAGCGCAGAAATACCAATGTCATTAGGGAGGTAGTACTGGGAGTCCACCATCTTAAGTGCTGTGTTAAACACTGTTGAAGAAGAACTGAAGGTGATAGGGGAGGGAAGGAGAAGGTGGAGAGTAGGCAGCAAGGCAAGGAGAGAAGGCGGAGAGGAGGGAAAGAAAGGAGAGGAGGGGAAGGAGAGTGTGAGGCAAGGGGACAAGGTGGGGGGAGTAGGAAAATGAGAGGGAAGGAAGAAGGGGAGGAAGGGAGAGAGACAGCAGAGGGAGTTAAGGATGAGAAGATGCAAAGAGAGAGCAGGAGAAAGAAAGAGGTTAAGAGGGGACAAAGGGGGAGGGAGAAAGGGAGTAATTATGTGTATAGTCAGCAGCAACACTGTTCATATTATTGTTTGCCTTACTGTAATTCAATGAATGTCACAGCTGAGAACACAACATCAAATCTCAAGAATGAAATGAAAGTGTAAGCAGATGTCTATCTCTGGACATTGCCATGATTATCCAAGAGCAAGCTAGCTAAGGTTAGGAGAGGAAGCTAAATGTTTTCATTCCCATTCACAAGTTAATGCGGTGGTTTGTTTACTACTTGCTAGACAGGAGTCACGTTGGACTGAGAATGCTGGCTACTAATATACTACTACTCTATTCAACTTGCTGCTTTATGCTGCAAGGCTAGGTAGGTTACTTTACTACTGTTTAACAATATTAGCTAGCCAGCTAATGTTAGCTCGTAACCAGCACACCAAGCCAGCTGGCAAGCAAACGGAGTCGTTTATCACAGTCCACAATGAGTAGTCAACTTACATTCTAACAAATACCATGCCAACTGTGGCAGCAATAATTTTGTACGTTTTGTGGTCACTTAGCTAAAAGTTAGTATGAACTGAAAATATTGCTACCTGGTCACAGCGCCGAACGTCAAATTGCAGTCTCACGCTCTACACACACACTTCCTCTGTTCATTGAATGTTAGACCCGCCTCCAAACCAATCATATGGCGTTACATTTACTGTATAGAAACCCAACCAATCACAAACCACTTGTGTCGAAGTTTTCCTGGAACCAAAATATCATGCTTGCACGAGGAAGATGTCTAATCTATTCCGCCTGTGAATCAAGTGTGTAATACTAATAGTTAAACGATGCATACTGAAAAGATCTGGCATAGTCTCACATGACATCTAATGTATCGATTACCAATTTGTTTGAATTTGTACGCCAGCTGACGAGGTGGCCGAGTGGTTAAGGCGATGGACTGCTAATCCATTGTGCTCTGCACGCGTGGGTTCGAATCCCATCCTCGTCGATAGCCTTTTCCATATCCGAAGAGATCTTAACATGATCCGTGTTGTGTCTTACGCACAGGACTATATAAAACCTGACAGGAGATAGACCGAGCAGCTTATAAAACGCAACGAGGCCCGTCACCTAAAGATCTCGCGAGATTGACAGCGCCAAGCACCAACACCGGTATGTTGAAGTAGGAAGCCTACTAGAATAGAAACATGTATTTTCTTCTGTGAGGGGTAACTACTCTCTACCCCCCTCTCACCCAGTGAATGCGTGCACATAAGCATTCTCTCTCTCAAAAATGTGATATACCACATTAGCAGAGGCAGACAACCACTCGTTCAAATAACCAACCCTTATGGAAACACAAACAAAGCTGTGGCGGGTAACCCAAAACAGTTGCCTAACAGTGCACCAGCACATACACCACTTACAGACGCACGTTTCTCCTATTTTTTCTGCATAACAGAACATGAACAATATAACAGTAAAAGTCTGTTTAGGCCCCCCTTGAACATTGCTGTTAATTCCAAGTAAAGTCCCATCCGAGATGAAGCAGGCCACTTAACTGATCCAGGCAGCAGGGCAGGACACAAGATGACAGGTTCCAACCCCCTGCAGCAGCTTCTGTAGTTTCAGCGACCCCCAGTGTCCTCATTGACTCCAGCAGAGCTCCAACTGTAGCCACATGGAAACAAACACAAAACTTAACTTGTCACGAACGAGATGAACTATCCCTTCGAAGAGCTTCCTCCGTCGTGCTCCCGCATTTCAGGCTGGACCAGCTACCATAAACAGCTAGTAGAGTAGCTAGCTGGCCAGTGGGGGATGAAAAAAGACCTTTGTCATCCCTGAAAATTCTACCACGTACTGAGCCATTATGAACCTATCTGTCCTCATGTGCGTGTATCTGTCCGCAGCAAATCTTGCAAAGTACAAGGCTGATTGGTTTTATATTCTTTGTGCACAATTACGACTATATGAACAAGGACCTCTTGTGGTTTTGGTGATGCAAGACCTTTTCAGTACCTGTCCTGTAGCCAGTTTAGTGTGCCTGGCCTGAGCTATTGGGAGCTACTGGGGAGATGAGCAAGTGCACCCGTTTGGGATTACTTTTTATCTCCACCAGGTGGCAGTGTAATACAAGTGATTGAGTGAACACGTGAACTGCAGTGAATGCCCTCAGTCTGAAGGAAGAATAGACCGAGTGAGGTTCCACCTGTGATTTCCCCCCATTGTAGCTACCCATTGAAGATCAAAACTACATGTATTACAGCCAAACCGTATTGAGTAGGTTCATAATCTTTGACGGAGGTATAGATGATTTAATTCTTATACTGTTAGAACCAATAAAGATACATTTTTTAACTTAATCTTTGAGAAAATGTGTTTTATATCGTAATCTTTACTC
>OMKL01152832.1:0-10650 GCA_900302295.1 Parasudis fraserbrunneri | reverse complement strand
AGAGGACAGACCAAATCAAACATGATCTGTAACAACATGTCACAGCCTCAGAGAGAGGACAGACCAAACCAAACATGATCTGTAACAGCATGTCACAGCCTCAGAGAGAGGACAGACCAAACCAAACATGATCTGTAACAGCATGTCACAGCCTCAGAGAGAGGACAGACCAAACCAAACATGATATGTAACAGCATGTCACAGCCTCAGAGAGAGGAGACAGACCAAACCAAACATGCACTATGGTCTTTAGTGATGTAATTGTACTTATTTTGATACTTAGTGACTGTACCCCTAATGAACATATTGTATATATTTCAATAATTCATGAATGAATATGACCTTTTATTTATTTTTTTAAACATTTATTTTAAACTATTTGTATGTTTCATTATCGTTTGTTCACTTGTTTATTTTTTCTTGCAATGCTTTGGCAAAACAAAATGTTATTGTCCTGCCAGTAAAGCGCATTTGAATTGAAAAAAATTGAATTGAGGAGAGAGAGAGGAGAAAGAGGGAACCCATGGGCTATCGTCTTCCGGTCTAGCCGCCGGCCTCCAGCTTCCTCTTCCAGTCTTCCACTTTTTTTCAAAGGTAATTGTGTAATCCGACTTTGAAATCAATTTGTTTCTTTTAATACACGAGTCAAACGTTTCTCCAGACAATACACAAACAATGCTTTTTGTAGTTGTTGTAGATCCAGACGACATGGCGGCTGATGTATTACGCCTCTTTCGCTCCCCACACAGATGGTTTATTTGCATGCAACCAAAGCATGTTCTTGTTGAAATCGCCGCCTACATCTCAGACTACAAACGGAAACCAAAACGCTTCTGATACCAAAATCTTGTCCCTTGCCTACAGATTCTGCATTCATATGCAGATATGTGTTTATAGAGATTAATTGGCGAGTAATTGGTTGATGTGTTGGTGTTCCAAACGACCCAGTTTAAGCTACTCAGTCTCTCTCTCCTGGCTCTCCTCTCATTTTCTCTCTCTCCTGGCTCTCCCCTCTCTCTCTCTTTCTCTCAAATTCAAATTCAAATAAGCTTTATGGGCATGACAGATGAGAAACCTCTATTGCCAAAGCAGTACAGAAAATATAATAAACATTAACACATAACGGCCAATAAATATGCAATATTTATGCAAATATCAACAATCATATCAAGTATAATCTAATAAAAAGCCATTAAATAACAATTACATTCAATTTACGTCATGGCCATGCGGGACAGAGAAGTTGTCTATCATATATGGAATGAGTCCAGTAGATAGAATAAAATGGGCAGCTGGCAATACTTTTACAGGTGTAATCACTCAGAAATATGTACTAGAGAGCTTGTTTCTCTTAGCGTACTGTATGACAACAGTCAACATATTTTGCAGCTAATACTGCACACTGACTTTTCTCCCCACATAGATAGAGCAGTTTCTGTGGATCAGGGAGCTGGATAAACTCTGGATATATATTATTTACTTTGTCAAAGAAAATCTCTCTTAGATTCTTATATCTCTCACAGTATGGTTGGAAATGAGATTCTGTCTCAACATCTCCCTGATGACAAAGTGAACACAGCCTGGCCTCCCTGGGTAGCCAGTTCTGCCGGCAACGACCTGATTTTATGGCCAGGCTGTGTCCACTCAGTCACAAGTGCAAGTGTTCCTTACTTTTCTATCAGGCACGGCGGTCAGGTACTCTGCCACCGTGTATTCTCTGTTTAAGGTCAAATAGAATTCTAGTTTACTTTGTGATTTGGTAATTTTGTTCCAATATTCTCTCTCACACTCTCTCCTGGCTCTCCTCTCTCTTTCTCTCTCTCTCTCTCCTCCTACACCAGAAAGACAGGCTCTGCAACATTGCTGGCATACATCTCCGGCTACGTAGCATTACTTGCTAGCATACACTGAGGAAACGGACAGTGGGAGAATGTGGTCTTTCCACATTGTTAAAAATACACCACTGTCACGGCGGCTTGTCTTTTGGATGCTAACATGGCGTTTACCCTAATTTCATTCAGCAGAAGTGGAAATCGCCACTCTCACATAAAAGCTAGAAATCAAAGAGAGAACCCTCCAGACGTAAAACCTGGGGCTGCTCCGTGGACAGTGAACGGGGCTCTGGCTTTATGAGGCCGTCACATGTTTGAGAAGGCAACATCTTTAGGCAGGAGTCCAGAAAAGTCGCTGTTAAAACCAGAACGGTGGACCTCGCACACTGCTGTGGTCTGCTCTAGTTAATGATCTACCTTCCCCGGCACCCGTTCCTACAGCCTTTGGCAATTATTTTGATACAGACCTGAACAAAAGTTTTATTTCCTAATCATTTCGCTTGACACTTGTATTATCTTTTCTGTGGAATCCCTTGACCACAATAATTTCAGCCTCACAGCCCTGCTGTTTGTTGATACACTGCACAGATTAGACCATTTGAGCCATTTGGTGAAGAGGTTAAGATTTAGACTTTCACGCAGGGTTCGATTCCTGGGTAGTATAGATTTTTATTGTTACACTCGAGGTGAAATTATAACGTTATTCACGTCAAAAGGGAAAACAATATTAGAACTATCAATCTTGTGCATTTTTTGTGTCACAAAGTTTCTAACCACGAGAGAGAGAGAGAGGTGATGAGAATGGGCGAGAGATATTCACTGGAAGACCGTAGAGGGACTGTGAATCGACAGATTTCAATTCTATCAATCTGTCAAGCATAATCAAATACAACAGTTAAATTCTAGTCTATTCCGTTGAATAAACAAAGGTTGGCTGTCTAGAATTGGCTATTTCAGCTCATATTAAACCATATTTCTTGCTTTAGCACAGGCCAATTTCTGATGAACTAACCAACGGGTGTCTCATAGGTGTGACATGTGATATTGGAAAATAACATCCCAGTTACTCTGGTGCCACAAATGTTGTACAAACATAGCCACACACAAATAGTCGAGCTGTTTGACTCCAAATGTTATAATTATTTCTATAGTTTCCTACCATGCATTAACATAATGATGTCTTGACTGGGAACAGAACTCCGGCTTCCCGCATAGCGAGTACATACCATTACCTTTCAGCTGTTACTCCAGTATAACTGTGGGGAAGGTAAGAGAACTATGTCTGTGTCGCTGCCTTTTATTTACCTGAACACATGACGTGTCGTCACTGCAACCTGACCAATGAAGGTTGACGACTACCTGATTAACCACCAGAGAAGAAGAACTTCAGTTGTAGTTCTAAAACCACTGCATAAAGCAAGTATAATTTGAAATGTTATTCTATAAAAACAGTCCTCTATTTTGACTTGACATCACTTGGATTGTGAAAAGATTATATTGATCTGCGTGTTTGTATCAAAGGATCTCTGTTTGCGGTCTTTGTGAGTTCAACATTGGTGAGTTACCGGTACATAATTCCATTTCTCCATTGTGAATGCTGGTAGACAAATATAGCCTCAATATTTAACTATTTTTTGCATATTTACAAATCAAATTCAGTTTTGAAAATAAGGTGATACATGATAGATTAAAAAAAAGTTCCAACATACACAAATCTACTATTATCTAATGTTTGACTTTGTAAGGAAATTCAGAGGTTTTTGGCCCCTAGCCAACAATGTTTGCCTGTGCGATAATCCGGGTTTGGTTGTGCCGAGCCATATATATGAATTTTTTAAATGGGTGGCATTCCCCTTTAACACGTCTGGGTTGTAGACATTGAGAGAGCAAAGAAAATGGTGAGAATGGACATTGCAAAGGTTGTTGTGTTGTTGTTCTTTTTTTTTGATTATATGAGGTAGGAATTTGATTCAGCTTGTAGATTATAGAAGAACAATATAAAAATGTCTGTTTGGGTGGAAATATGAATATAAACAAAAGCAATTTGTTTGCAAGAAAAACTCCTTCAATACTTCAATGGATACCTTCAATGACAATGCAGTACAATTAGTCTGCACTCTGATGAGGCAAGTATCCAAATAAACCTAATAGGAACAGGTCTGGTCTTCTCTTTAAAACAGAAACAAAACGAGAACAAATATACACATATTTATACATACATACCCAAACCCAAAGGGACCACACTCTAACTTAAAGGGATAGTTCTGTTTTTGGAACCCTAGCCCTATTTCTTACCTACCAGTGATGATGTTGATTGTGAAGAGTCCTTTCTCAGCACAACCCATGCTGTTCCTCACACTAGCTCCAGCTAGTTAGCCACAAACCAATGCAAAGTCAATGGGGTCAAGCTCCTATCTGTACAAGCTGCCTGAGGCAGTGCTTGTGTGCACTGTGGAGTAGATTACAATGAGTCTCAGTCAGCTTGTACAGACAGGAGCTTGACCCCATTGATTTTGCATTGGTTTGTGGCCAATTATCCGGAGCTAGTATGAGGAACAGCATGGATAGTGCTGAGAAAGGACTCGAACGATGAACATCACCATTGGTAAGTAAGAAATAGGGGTAGGGTTCAGAAGATCAGAACAGTCCAATTAAATTCTTTATCGTGTTTTGTGTCACGTCACTGTGTCCAAGGTCAGCAAAAAAGAGGGCGACTATGCTTAACTACCGAGGGAACACTGGGAAGTACGCTGCCTTGTAGTACCATGATCTCACCATAGAGATAAAGCTCCCGGGTCGGAGAATGACCTAGTCCTCTGCTCCACTGTCTACTGGCCTGGTAAAAGCAGGCTAATACCTTTACTGGTACTGACACACCAAGCTGAGAGGGGGCGCCATGGTGACATTTCTTTCATGATCTGTGAAAATAATTGAGCAGTCTTTGAATGTCAAGTCATTTCGATCTTTTTTTCGGAGCATCAATTAGAAGCTCTGCAGAACCCTGCTAGGCTGAGGCATGACGACCCCAAACCCTGATAGTTTCAATGACATGAGTGGTTGATATATAGCCTTTAACTCCTCCTAGATGAACCACTGTTGAAGCCTGTTCAGTTTGTCAGGCTGATTTCAATGGCTGGGTTCTGCTTTGATGAGCTGGGAGATCGGGGGGGAGGGCGGTAAAAAGCTGCTACCCAATCACAAGTGTCTAATTTGTCAATCAAAACGCATTCGATGGGAACTGTCATGGCGTTCCCAGCCTGAAGATAACCTCCCGCCACGAGACGTGCCGGGCGGAGGACGCGTGGTGAATACAGACCTCAAGCAACTAACAGCTGCGTTTGATTCCCCCTGGGTTACCCTCTGAGATTTACATGGGACAGACACAGGCCCCGGCTTCAGGGCTCAATATGTCTAAAGCACCAGCCAATCAGCATCCTGTGGCATTTGACTAGCTCCAGTACAGCAGACAGAAAATGGCAGCGTGACATTCTGGAAACACCAACAGAAAAAAAACAAACAACAACTAAATAATAAGGCCGCATTTACATATAGGGATTTGAATAACAATTCTGATTGGCTGTCAAGGAGAGCATCCACTGTGATTTCCATATGAATGTTGTTTTCATTGTGTGTGTGTGTGTGTGAGAGAGAGATGAGAGGTATAGTCTCTTGTATGGCTCACACACAGGAGGGAAACGCTACAGTGGCACGATTTCATCATCATCTTCATTATCTTCTACTGTCACCCGCTCAGACACACAGGGAATGGAACCAGTTGGAGGTTTCTGAATACAGGTCACAGTGGGCGGGGCCCTAGGAAGCCTTCTGCACCTGGGAAGGGCTTTTTCTAGTGTGAGCGGTGATAGCAGGGAAACGCAGCAGGGAAAACGACCACTGACTCCCCCAGAAACTATTTGCTGTATGCTGTCTATATGTTTGTATTGAAATACTTTGTCTTGTTGTGTCTTTCACTGTTAAAGATCCCCTCCAGATTTTAAACCCTTTAAATAATGTTCTATATTGAATAACACTTTGTATAAATATGGATTTTCCACCAAATTGTTCAATAAACTACTGACAATGGCTTAGCAGCACCTCTACACCTCATTGAGAATGCAAGGACATATGAATATGCCAATTGGCAACAACAAGCACCCATTGACATTTACCAGGGATTCCAAGTCGGCAGCAATATTCTTTCAAGACAAGTCAATACCTACTCAGCTTTCTGTATATGCTGAAGCTAAAGGTGTCAAGTTACCACATATTGGACTACGAAAGGTTCGACCTATTAGTGACATCACACATACAACTCAGATTTCAGGTAAGTACAGAGAAGCTCTCCCTCTCCAGGGGAAGAAAGGCTCTCTGGCGAAAGGTTCTGCACAAATAACAATCTGTATAGTCAAAGTCATGCCTCCAAGAAGAGTCAACCATAATAAAAATGAGTGGAGGGGATCTTTAAAACTGAACGCCAGAAGATTTCATGGTGGATCCAAGGTGGACATGCTACCTTGCTTGGACTGGTCCTTGGTGGTGTTGGAGGCTCAGAGTGACTTTAAGGTAAGGCTTGTTCCACGCTGTTTATGGCCTGTAGTCAATGTAGCCTTGTTCCTATTGTCATGGTGCAACTGCTTGGTGATCACCCCTCTAGACCCCAGCTATGTTCAGTACAGGGCTGGGTATTGGCACTGATTACCCAATTCCATTTGATGTCAATTCACAATGTCCCGATTCGATTTAATTCGATTCAGTTTGATATGGATTAAATTAGGCTTGATGGCGCTGGTTTGAGGGGGCCAGCACCTGTCCTCATTGTCAAAAGATGTAATTTGGTCAACGGCGTTTCTGGGGTAGTTCAGCAGAAACTCAGCACAAGGCAAACCAGAGACATCTGCAGGAGGGGAGGCGTGCGAGAGATAACGAAAGGCATTGATTATAAGATCAATCTTGGGATTTTAAGAATTGATTCAAGTAGGGCTGTTCTGTGACAAACTGCTAACGCTGGCAGTATGAGTGTCATGTAGGGCTGTTCTGTGACAAACTGCTAACGCTGGCAGTGTAAGTGTCATGTAGGGCTGTTCTGTGACTAACTGTTAACGCTGGCAGTATAAGTGTCATGTAGGGCTGTTCTGTGACAAACTGCTAACGCTGGCAATATTAGTGTCATGTAGAGCTGTTCTGTGACTAAAAGAACGCTGGCAGTATTAGTGTCATGTAGGGCTGTTCTGTGACTAAAAGAACGCTGGCAGTATTAGTGTCATGTAGGGCTGTTCTGTGACTAAAAGAACGCTGGCAGTATTAGTGTCATGTAGGGCTGTTCTGTGACAAACTGAACGCTGGCAGTATCAGTGTCATGTAGGGCTGTTCTGTGACTAACTGCTAACGCTGGCAGTATTAGTGTCATGCTCTACCCACCGAGTGACACTGGGAATGAAAGGTGACTGAAAGCCTGACCCACTTCACTGACCTCCCCAGGACCAAGAGAGAACTTTGTCTCAGAGCCTTCCAATCGATCATCCTGATCACCCTACCCACATCACCACCCCATGGTTCCCATGGAGACCGTCATGTTTGGCGAGCCTCTCACATTGAACAATATCAATAGGACGAAGGACTCCGGCAGAGAGAGAGCGAGAGAGAGAAGGGGAATGAGAGAGAAAGGTGAAAAGAGATATCATATAGATCAGCATATAAACTCTTCCCATGAGCCTCCTCTGTCTTCTTTGACTCGCCTCTCAGACAGCCTGCTCTCCCTCTCCTCTTCATTTCCCCTCTCTATCCCTCCTCCTCCTCTCTTAATTTCCTCTCTCCATCCCTCCTCCTCTCTTCATTTCCCCTCTCCATCCCTCCTCCTCGTTACTTCCCCTCTCCATCCCTCCTCCTCTCTTCATTTCCCCCTAGAGCAGCCACAATCACTTCTTTAATGGTCTGCTTGTATCTCTGGTGTCACAGGTCAGCCAAACACACCTGCACCAACATGCTCACACAAACACACACACACACACACACACACACACACACACACACACACACTAGAGGTCGACTGATAGTGGATTTTTAAAGTCCAACATAATAACAACAGTTTGGAGCAGGAAAAGGCAGATAGACGATTAATCGGCCGATATCACCCCCATTTAGACACTGCCTGGTTTGGGCCTAATTCTGCATGTGGCTAGCATAAATTAGCCTGGCTGTAAAGAGGACTCTTGTTTGGTTCCATTGAGCCCATTTTTATTCAGATATCTTGAGGTAAGAAGTCAAGTGGCCCTTTTGAAAATGGCCATGCCCATGGCATTTTCCTCCCATCAAATTTAAGCTAACTTAAAATAGCTTAATTTTGGAGCAAAATCGACCCCTTTCCCAGTAAGCTAGCATGACATGGTTGGTGCATTTGGATTCCTCAAGATCTCTAGTTGTCCCACACCCGATGGACGGGGACTATGAATCTATCTCTTGTGTGTTTGTTCGTTCGTCACACTGTAACACTGACGTTGTGCCACAAAGGGCTGTCTGGCGCTTTGTGTGATGTCTTCTTACTCTGTGCTGCGGTGGCAGAATGAATAAGATGTGTGATGTGATTGATGTTTTTGTCCCCCGTCCTGATTGAATCCAGAGGGGGGGGGGGACTATGGATCTATTTGTATTTGTTTTAGCATTCTCCGTCCACGACGAGGTGGCGGTGAAATTATGTCTCGTTTAGTATCTCTTCTTCACACATTACGTTCACGCGTTTGGTGAATTCATAGGCCTACAGAATAGACTAGAATATCATATAATTTGTTATTAAACCATGCTCGCCAGGAAAACTGCTTGTATTTGATCTTGTACTTTTGAGCAGCAGGAGAAGGCGACAAGGTGATTGTCTCTACCACTTGCGCAATCAAAAACGACCGCAGCATTTTGTCCGTAGCTAGCTACGGTTTTCACAGTTTAAACATCCATTAAGTAACCTATGCATAAAGTATTCATGTTGATGACAACTGTCATGCCTACATTTGTCACAGACTGACCCGAGGGGGGAACTACATCACAGACTGACCCAAGGGGGGAATTACATCACAGACTGACCCAAGGGGGGAATTACATCACAGACTGACCCAAGGGGGGAATTACATCACAGACTGACCCAAGGGGGGAATTACATCACTGACTGACCCAAAGGGGGAATTACATCACTGACTGACCCAAGGGGGGAACTACATCACTGACTGACCCAAAGGGGGAACTATATCACTGATCTGACCCAAGGGGGGAACTACAGTCACTGACTGACCCAAAGGGGGAACTATATCACTGAGTAACCCAAGGGGGGAACTACACTGGTGGGGGACAACATACTTACCATGTGCTTGTTTCATATGATACCAGTATGAGCCTGCTAGAGCCGTTTAAAGATGGCTACTCAAACAGTGGCATATCAGCGGGATATTGGTAACATAAACGGCCGATACCAATAGCCAAAATAAAATTTTTGAAGGTGTGGTAATAATTGCTCTTATTTCCACTATGGATGTGCCTGTATAATCGTTAAAGGTGACATATTATGGAAAACGGGTTTTGCCTAGTCTGTATGGGTTTGGCAGTCTGAAATGTTATTTAGGCGCTAGGGGGAAATTACATAGATATTCTTGCCGTTTGGCGAGGGTTTTAAGTCTTTAGATTAGCAAGCCTAAACAAGCTGTTCAGGATTATTGCAGTTTGTGATATGAGGACACAAGCAATGGATTAGCTTTGATGAATCAATTAGCTGTGCTTTTGGAGCCAAGAACACTGCCTACCTTATGTACTACGCAGTTTGTAAAAGGTTTTTACTAAGGGTGTGGGGTAGCCAGGCAGAAGGGAATAATAAAACATTTGGTGTGTGTTTCACCCACCAAAAATGGTGTGTTCATTACAAGGGAAGAAAGAGGTGCTGGAAAATAAATCATTAAAATTCGCTTTCGAAAAAACTTCACTTAACCAACAAGTTCCACGGATTGAAGGACATGAGACAAGATACATGATGCCCCTTTTAAGTCAATTCAGTAGTTCCATGTTCTGGAGGTGAGTGCATATGAGTTACAGATGGGATGGGGCCCAGAGACACATCGTGTGCACAGGGACCACAATTTCTTGCTACGCCCCTGCACACACACACACACACACACACACACACACCTGCTGGCCATAGCACAGTGGTTTCTAGCGCAGACCGGGCCATGATTAGTTAGATTAGTCTGCCCTCATCATAATGGAAATAAGCTGAGACAAAAGTGGTTTAGCAGAATTAGCTAATAGCATCTGTGCAGCATACCGGTTGAACCAAACATGTTGTATGGGCGTCTATGCAGCCAGCCATGCAAAAACACAGACACACAAGCCACTCTCTCTCTCTCTCTCTCTCTTCTCTCTCAGGTTTCAGCAGGGTTCCCTACAGAGCTAGGGAAAACTGCAGTATTTCCCATCACTGACGACTAGTACTTCTACATCTGCATAGATCTGCATACAGTACAGGACCTTGCCTACCACCTCCACGCCCGCTGAGTTAGAATACAACAGCACTGTGAGAGACAGAGAGAGAGAGAGAGGGAGAGACAGAGACACAGAGAGAGGGAGAGACAGAGAGAGAGAGGGAGAGACAGAGGGAGAGGGAGAGAAAGAGAGAGAGAAAAACAGAGAGGGAGAGAAACAGAGAGTGAGAGAGAGAGAGAGAGGTAGAAAGAGAGAGAGAGGGAGAGAGAGACACAGAGAGAGGGAGAGACAGAGAGAGAGAGGGAGAGACAGAGGGAGAGGGAGAGAAAGACAGAGAGAAAGAGAGAGAGAGTGCGTATATGTG
>OMKL01152823.1:0-15647 GCA_900302295.1 Parasudis fraserbrunneri | reverse complement strand
TTATGACTATTAGTGGCTGCTCCCTATGTAAATCTCCTGAGTGAGCCCTTAAGTCAACCGCCTTTCATGTTTACACCTGCACCAGATGTCTGTATCATGTGTTTTTAGTGCTGCCGGTGCAAATCCTTTCAACAGATGCCAAGGGTCTTTGAAAAAAAAAAAAAAAAAGATAATATGCCTTCCACAGTGTTGGCTGCTACCAGTAAGAGAAAAAAAAAGGTTACATATAGTTCCTCATTCTGTACTGTGCAGTAGCTAACACTCAAATCTTTGCCTTGGGATATTTTCTCATGTATGACGGAACCTAGAGCAATTTTCCAATGCCATCTTTGATTCATAGTATAACATACTGGACACACTGAATGGATTACCATTGTAAACCAATGTTGGCCTTATATTCAGTAGGGCTTGGGAAGCTGACGTCACAGCTCTGGGGCAAGCAGCCATTTGTAGAGGATCACTCCTATTGACTGTGTGTTGGTAGGCAGATTTTTGGGTGAAACAAGATGGTTTAGAAGTCTTGTGTGAAAAGCTGCCACAGACAATCTCCATCCCTTCCTCCTTTTTGTACCGTTTACTGTTTTAGAGACTTCTCAATGCAAATTGATGTAAGTGACTCACCAAAGATGGAGTCCGGTGTTCTGTAGCAACCCGTAGCAACTGTCTTAACTTACCGCCCACTCCCCGAGACCTATTCATCGTTTTCACATGATGATGTCACAATGCCCCGACCATTTTGTTTCTCTTATAGTCTGGTAAGCATTCTGTTTAATTACCTCCACCAAGGAGGTTATGTAATCGGTCTTACATTTACATTTAGTCATTTAGCTGACACTTTTATCCAAAGCGACTTACAAATTTTGTTCAAGTCAAGAAGAGGGTACACCTCTGGCGGTTAAGGGTAAGTGGTATATGGTCTTTATATATGTGAGGGATAGCACACCAGTCTTTATTACAAAAGCTTACAAAATGTCAAGACTCTGACATGAAATGGAGACATTAATCCTTTGACAGGAAATAATGAATTAAAATGATTTTATCACAAACTTTCACCAAATAGTCCAGCAGAACTGCAACGTCAATAAAATGTGTTAACAGTGGTTTGTTATTGTCCACAGCGGTCATTATTCAGAAATAACAGACTGCAGAATAATTGACCAATCACAATCGAGTACCCTATTCAACGAAAAGATGTAATGAGTCTGTGTTTACATATATTACCACTGCAAAGAAACTTCTTAGAGCCACGAAATACAAAAAATACTATTAAATGGTAATATTTGCCAGTTGTTGAATGTTGGCCATAGTGTACTTTGACATTGACAACAGTTCCCCAAAAGTTTGTGATTCCACTTTTTTCTTCTTCTTCAAGATGGTAAAGAATGATTGAGGATGGATATTCGGTTCACTCTACTTAAAGCAGCTACTAGGAACTTTCATTTTGTGTTGAATTTTGGCGGCCCCTCTGGACAAAAGTGGTAGTTTTTCCTGGAATGAAGATTGCATTTCTTATGAGCACCCCCGCCGTGTGTCGTAAAGATCTTGATCTGGCTAGAGCGTGTGTTTGTTGTGGAAGCGAGTGAAAGAAAGAAGCAACTTATTTTTAACACAATTTTTCTTTAAACACAGCTGTTTGCAGGATGCATAGCGATGAGGTAATGTATCTATTTGTGGCTATGTAAGATTAGTAACTAATATGACGATGGTGAAACATGTAACGTTAACTTTGTTTTAGTACCGTTCATAAACCTAGGTTACATGTAACCTTGCAAGTAACGCAGTTTTGGTTGCTCATCAATATTAATTTTAATCATTATCATAATCATTGCCAACAGCAGGTTATAGCTCAGTAGCAAGGCCAACATAAAATGTTACATTATTAACCATTTGTATTACAGTAACGTCCACCGTGACATATTACATACCTGTCAAGGAGAAAGATGGCTAATTCAGGATCAGTTTTGAATCCTTTTCACGTTAATTTCCGCAACTCTCCATCTGCTGACCAACCGACCGAGGTTGACTCGTGTTTTCACCAGTGCTCTATCCTTAGAACTTATAGAAATACATCACCGTCCCTTTTAGCTTTTCTACATTCCTGTGTCAATTATTTTCTTCTCTTTGCTGATCCTGCCCCAGTATCAGCCATAACAACAAAATATAATTAAATAAATATATAAAATTCTAACGTTAGTTACTCACTCTGCAAAACTTTGCCTGGGAAAATGTAAACATAAGCTCTTCTGGTCTGCGTGCCGTAAATCGTTTCGTCTGCTTTCGTGGGGAATCAGACCCGAGGACAGGCATGTAGAATCACTATATAGAGATAGCCAATCTTCTTGCTGGTGGTCTTGTTTGCTTATGCAGGTCATATAGAGGCATCAGTATTAAATTGAGACTGTTACATAATCAGTTATAAACGCCTAGTAGCTGCTTTAATGCATGCATCACACTGCATTCAAATTATATCAATTGAATGTATTATTATAGTACAAGTAATAGTACTGTTATCCCAGAGGTCACTGTAAGATTGTAATTTAACAAACTGTAATAGATGCGCAGCATTCATCATGGCATTAAATGGTGCACTACAACATCTTCATGAAGCTGATTTCAGCACACACCTCCAGCAGAACAGATGCCAGGAGTGTTGGGTGCATCTTAATTGTTGGCTAAACAATTACCTCACCTATGAACACAAAACGGCTTCACCGGCATAGTGTGTTGAAACCAAGATATTCACTGAGAAGAACGAGTGAGCGAGTGACATCATTTATTTATTCATTATTGGTCTATGAGGTGCCTAATAATAGAATAGGGATACCAATTTTAAAGTGGAGATCCTCATTTATTTTTGTTTTGGCGACATCTATTGGTGGTAAGCGATCATTGCTGTTTCGTTTTTGCACTGTATTTATGTGCTTTCCATCTTGAAAATTCATGCTACCTACTGAGTTAGTCTTCCGTTCATTCCAAATAAACTGCTGCTGGTGATGTAAAACGTATCACTTCCTGTGTGCCGGATGATTTTCCTGGGAATGTCCTACCAGACACTAGTGTTTAGAACAGCCAAGAACAGCAAATGTAAAAGCATTCATGAACTGGGTGTACGTGGAATCACTATTGTGTTATATCAAATGGCAATAGAGAGTGGCAAAATAGACACTTATTTATATGAAAATGTTTGAGATTATTACTTTAAGAGGCCAATCTGATGTGTCACACCACTGGACTGTGGCCACATGATGCATTTTAATGTTTTGTTTGTTTTTTATGTCCCACACTTCACCATGGAACAAAGAGAATGATTTTGCCAAGTAAAATCAGCGGACCACCGTTTAAAGGTTAAATTGGGTGACTCAGTCCCTTCATGCAGCCAAGGACTCTTCATTATCTCAGCTGTAGTAGCTGGCCTAGCGCAGTCAAAAGGTATAACTAAGGCTAATCAAAGCACAAAAGTTGGGACATTTTTGGGATAGGAGAACAATGGTAATATTAGCACGAGCTCTGATTCAGGCCCATACTGATTTTGCCTGCTGCTTGTGGTACAATGGCATCACTAAATACTTAGAAAAATAAAAAATAAAATAAAAACTAGTATATGATTGATTGATTGATTGATTGATTGATTGATTGATTCTTTTATTTAAATGTTATGCTCTCAAGGTTCCCTGCCTATATGGACTTAGACGACACTACTGTAGTTATACCGTTGATGGTGTACAACATAAAAATGTGTACACAAATGCTAGATTACAAATACAAAGTGTCTTGTCACTTCCCTGAAGCACAGTTCAAGTGTTTCATAATCGTCCAGCAAAAGAAATGAGCAGAGATAGACATTTTACTAAAGAGTGCACTTCTCACTTCATCCTATAAGGGACAGTACAACATAAAATTGGTTTCATTTTCAATTTCTCCCTGGTCACATAACAAACAAAATAAATCTTTCCTCCTCTGGGGAGGAAACCTACCTGTTTCTATGGCTACTGGTAATGTACTGTACCTGAGTGTAACTCTTTTACATAACATATGGTTCTGAAATATAGTTATTCTTAATGAGACAATATGTTCTTAATTTTGGTGTATACCATACATCAACAGACCATCATTCTTCATACGTAAGTAACAGTTTGCTTAAAATAATTTAGAAAAATGAATAAAAAATTGTTCAGTGATTAGATTCATTTTTCTTTTATTCTGAATATTTCCATGAGAACTCGCCTTGTATGCTCACATTTTTTGAGAACCCTGGCTGGTTGAATGTAGAACATGGAGTGTCTCAGACAGAACCCAGCACTGTACATAGCATTGTCCATGGTGCCATTCCTACATTCCTGTACCTGCCAGTCACACCGGTACACTATAGTATTTTAACCATGCGAGTGATGTTTACAGGTATTCCACTAGGGGCCACAGCTATCCCCCACATATTTTGTTTATCCAAAATTTAGCAATAACTTATATTATGTATATGGCACCAATGCTTTGGAACAGCTTGCCGGGAAGTCTTGAAGGGTAAGTTCAGAATTTTGGACCCCTTGCCCTATGTGCTCCTTATTGATATTGTAGATACTGTAGGGAGAGTCTTCCCTCAGCACAATCCATGCTATTTTACATTCTGAATACCCGCAGCTCCGGCTAGTTAGCTACAAAACTAATGTTTCAGCATTTATTTCAGGGCTCGTGGACTTGTCTGTATGATGTTTTAGACCCATTGAGCTTTATTCTGTAGTGGTGTTCTCAGCTCTGAGATCTTGAGGTGGGGAATACAAGGACAACAGTAGATGCCACACAGAAGTGTTGTATACCATCTGAAAGCTGGGACACTGAAGATGAATGTGTATACAGCACACAGCTTGGCACTGTGTCATAAATATGGAATAAACATCGTGTTTTGATTTGTGTCTCTTCAAATTTGGAAGATTTAGTGTGTATAAGGGCTTGGGACATTAATAAAGGAACCATATATGATGGCCGTGCCCAAGCTTATGTGTTATAGATTGACAGATACAAAGTTTTGGGTTGATACCATATATTGCACATATTTGGTGCATTAGCTACCAAACCACTTTTGACCACTTTGAAAATTGAAGGGAAATGGTCATAAATCAATCCAAAAGACCACATAAAGAGCTCAAGACCTTGAATAACACTTGAGAAATGTTCATGTTGTGATCTAGAATCAATAACTATTGACATCTGGAGATTATTTTAGCTTCAGAGCAATATTTGGCCATTCAAGGTAAGCTAGCATGACTTTCACTAGCTAGCATGGTTGGTATCTATGGATTCCTCAAGGCCTTATCATTCTCAATTTCATATGACAAAACTATCTTCGCTCTAGCTTTAAAATACAGCCTGCTATATCCTCTGAAAGATAGACATGTTGGCCCATCTCACCTGCCTACCTTGTACAGTTTTCTATCAATAACAGCAAGGTTACAGGTTCGATCCCTGCCACAGGCACAGTCCTCCACTGTTGTGTCCTTGAGCAATACACCGAACCCCTACCTGCTCCAGGGGCAACCCAAATAGCTGACCCACGCTCTGACCCACGCTCTGACCCCTCTGATGAATTTGTGTTTTAGCTAGGAAGGAAGGAAATTAATATTACCCAATTACAATGAGTAATATGGCGATTTAGTTCTCTAAAATCCCTAAAACTCCTGAAAGATTTAATGAATACATAAATATATGAATAATCAAATAATAAATCAATCAATCAATCAACTTTATTTATAAAGCACATTTTAAAAACCCTGAGGTTAGCCAAAGTGCTGTACATTAAACATAAAACATAACTAAAACACAATCATAAACACAAGAGTGATGATAAAAACATACAGCACGGGTAAAATCAGCTCACAGCAAGTGTACTAAAAGAGAAGAAGCTGGGCAAATAGTTTACAATGTGTTAAAAGCCAGGGAGTAGAGGTGTGTTTTTAAATTAGAGAGGAGGTTCTGCTTTGGGGTGAGGCAGAGATTGGTGCGTGGGGTACCATTTAATTGAACCCCTGCACTGAAGAACCATATAACTCCATTTTGAAATCTTTGACAGCCCATGTATTTGCGGTTGTGAAGTCAGTCCAAATCACTTGGAGTGTGAATGTGATATATCATCAGAAAATACTCAACATTGACTATGAATGAACACAACATACTAACTTACCATTTTTAGATAATGAAGTTTGAAAACATTGTTCCTCTGAAAACTTAAAACTGAGTTATATGGTTCTTCGTCTGAGGTACTCAATTGTTGGCAGCAGTTTAATGGGGCATTTTGGGAAATACACATATTTGCCATCTGCCCCAGAGTCAGGGCAAGAAGATTGATACGAGGTAAATTTCTTTGTGTCCAGTAGCCCCAGAGAGGTCCAGGTGCATGCTAGCCTAGCTTAGCACAAAGACTGGGAGCAATAGTGAGCAGTTAGCCTAGCTCCGTCAAAAGTGAAGAAATACAACTTCCAACAACTTCAAAAGTGACACACTCTCCTCGCCTGACTCTGGGGAAGATGGCAAATAAGTGTATTTCCCAAAATGTTGGAGTGTTCCCTTAAGATTTTGATTTTGTCTTTAGACCAAAACGTTTGTTAGTTTTAATACCATTTTAGACATTCCATAAAATTGTATTATAGCACCAAATGAAATAATGATTTCCTCTTCATCTTTGTCTTTGTCTTCCTCTTCTTCTCCTTGCCCCCTCTTTGCAAATTCAGAGGTATTTTATGAAATTGTAAAGGGCATTTCTGTCCCAAGCACCTGTTTATTATTTAATGCTGCTCCAAAGTCCATCTAAAAACACCCTCCAGACTTTTTTGAATAGCATTTTGCTGGGAAATTATACCCTAATGCAACCAGGAACCGATCCCATGGCCAGTAGTCTCTTAACTGCTTGATGATCCCATGTCCAGTATTATCTTAACCGCTTGATGATCCCATGTCCAGTATTCCTTTATGATCACATGTCCAGTATTCCTTTATGATCACATGTCCAGTATTCCTTTATGATCACATGTCCAGTATTCCTTTATGATCACATGTCCAGTATTCCTTTATGATCACATGTCCAGTATTCCCTTATGATCCCATGTCCAGTATTCCCTTATATCACATGTCCAGTATTCCCTTATGATCCCATGTCCAGTATTCCCTTAACCGCTTGATGATCACATTCTCCATTTCTTGCCATGGATGGAGGCAGTGGGATTTTGGCCCAACTATTTACTTGAAATATCCTCACTCTTTGAGTGTTATCTTGCTGGAGGCAGCTTCAAGGTGGGGATATACACTGAGAGGGGGACATGTGTTTAAAAAAACAACAACAACAACAACAACTGAATAAAGTATCACCCTATGGCACTTAAGTAAAGGTCTGAATTTGTCTCATAGTATACATAGTAGCACTATAGTACAAGCCCAGCAATCAGAAATAATGGTTGCTGCTGTGTGGCCTGTGTTGTTGTCAGCGCATTTGATCCCACCATTATGTTCTTCACACAACTACTTCAAACTAATTTCCTGGGCTAGTATGTGGGGTTTTGAGCGTTCGCCTTCAAGGATAATGCCACTGTTTTTTTGTCATTCCGGCCTCAGATAAGACCTCAGGTTCCCAGCAAACATTTCAGTGTCCATTAGCCGCGTCTGCTGGGCCATTGGGCCAGGGTGTCAAAGTGTTGTTTCAACATTGTTTAAAAATGGTTTTGTGAGATTAAAGGAGGATTTCAAACACAGGCTATGGATACAACTGCTTCAAAATTCGGTAAGCACACTCCCAGGAGCATTTTCAGAATTTACATGTGGGTTGAATAGAACGCTAATTCAAGGCAGTTGGCCTGCACTCAGGTCGGCGTGCTGCTTAATGGGTTATTAAGACCTCTGAATATTTGTCATCATCTCTCACTATTACTGAAATATTTTGCTGTATCTGAAAATGTACCTTAAACACCTACCTCAAAACCCCATTAAAAACATCACATTTTATGGAGATGCTAACTGCTCAGGTATCACTTATGCCTTACAGTGTCTCAAAGCTAATATGAGGCTGTACTATGGCATAATGGAAAACAGAAAATAATAATAATAATAACAATAATAATACAACTAGGGCCTTTTCAATACAAGTGATTTTTTATGGTTTTTTGAGGAAAGATAAGGTTGATTTTTATTTTTTATTTGTGTGTCTATGTCGTTCTTACTTTGGAGGGTTTTTTTTATTATTATGCTTTTGTTACGAATCAGCTCCACACCTGTAATATTAATATTGTTATTATTGTTAAATCATATAAGCTACATCTTTAAGGTCATCTGTGGGCAGGCTTAATCTGACATGTTTCCAGGTTATCTGCGATTTTATAAAGTTCAATGGTTATCTGATAAAAAAAAAAATAATAAAAAAAAAGTCTGTGGCAGGCGTTTAACGCGAGACTTGATTCTGACAAGTTTGGAAAGAAGCGCAGAGACAAACTGAGAACGTGATTGTAACAGTGCTCAAGAAGAAAGCCTTCTCCAGAGGTCTGTTCTTTTTAATGTCGACATTCGTCTTCCATTAGTTTTCGTGTTTCATTTGTCCTGTTTTATGTAAACTACTGAACGCCCAGGCAAGTTAGCTCGTGCTCTAGCTGAGGCCAAGTAGTGGTGGCCTTTGCATAGGGTTGCCGCCTCGGAGAAGCCTCCGCGATGCTTTCCCACAGTCCATGCTGGCTGCCTACGGACCACAAAGCCATCAGCTCTCCGGAACACGACAAAGAGAGGGGTTTCCATCCAACATGAAGGCTGACGCCCGTGAGTCATTATTTTTGAGCTAAGCCTGTTCCATAATGTGACCTCTTGTTATTGTTGGAAGCCCTGTGTATCCATATGCTGCAAACAGTTCAACTTTATTTTTAGCGAGCAAGTTATAAAGTTGACTGGCTTGTAACAATTTTCCATAGCTATTTGGTAGACATTTTGTGGGGATAATTCCATAGGCTTCCAATCCTTCTAAAAATGTGCCATAAACACCTTGTAGAAGCTCAGAACTGTTAACTGGAAGGTCGACTTTTAAAGTACCATACCAGTCTTTTTGACATGTGGGTTCCAAGTCATTCTTGTCTTTAAAAATCAAGGTGCCCTTCTTTTTTTCATTATATTTTACCTTTGCTTCATAGTTCCACAAAATAGTCTCACAGAGACACCTTTTCCTGATCCTCTTGTGCCTGACTACAGCAGTAAGAGCAATGAATCGGTATAAAATGGCTGCCAGTATCTAAATAATGGAAAAAAAGATCCATTACCCTTTCTTTGGTGCTGAGCCAAACTGTGAAACACCAGAACTAAAGTCATGAAGAAGGGCCTGCAACTCTTGTTTTTTGCTCCCCCCAAAAATAAATTATTTAGTCTTCATCAGGTGAAGCTAAATAAACTTTTATTTAGCTTAATAAGCGAAATAAACTGTTTTTTGGGGGGAGCGAAAAACAGAGTTTAGAGCCCTTCTTCAAAAATGAGATAAGACCCGAATATTAAAAAAAGAATATTCCAGTATTATCCTTTAAGCCGTACCCCTCACAGCTGCAAGCTCCTAGTTTACGTGTGCTGTTTGCCGTAGCCCTCAGCCTGCTGCCTCTGGGGAGCTGAGTGCTGCGAGTGAGAGAGGCAGGATCAAAGTGGTTATGTTGATCCAGTGATCGTAGGGTCCCTAAGCAGGTTAACCTCCCTGCCCTTATGGGGCCCTGCGGGGCCTGCCACAGTTGCTCCCAAATGAAGAGCGTTTGGCCCCGTCCACCACGCTTGTCAACATGTCCCCGGCTCCATTTCCCAACTGCCAAATAAAGCTGTCTGTCTGCAACATAGAGAGAGAGAGAGAGAGAGAGAGAGAGAGAGAGAGGCTCAGTTTGGACTTCCTGTCAGAAGTACTCACTCATTCCTATTTTTTCTCTTTTTTTGTTTGTTGATACATACAGCGTAATATAAGCTAAATATGGTGTAGAAATATTAATTAATATGCAGTACAGCTGTTCAATTCAAACTAATAATAATAATAATAATAATACACTTTCAACAACATAATCATCAATTATATCGCCCTCATACGAAAGACAATCTTAATATCAATCAAGTTATTTAGGTTAGGATATTTCCTTATCGAATAGCTATGCTTGTATTAGTATTTGGTATACAGTAGGTCAAACATTCCAGAGGGTTTACACTTACAGCATACAAGCATAAATTCATCAAATAAGAAAATATCTTTATGAATCCCCATGGGGAAATTGGATTGGTGTCAGCAGCATAACAGTGAGGTATAGAGAAGTACCAATAATACAAATGTAAAAATAGAGATGGCAATTTACGAAAAATGCAAAATAAAACAGAAAGCAGTACAGTACAAGGAATAAAATAAGATGTCCTAGAATATCTGTTTGTTTTCATGGTCTTCTGCAGCCATTATCAGTGGCATTTTGTGTCCCTCCTGCTCTGTATTCTGTTTCAATACATTTGGGACACACTATGCAGAGCAAAAAGTAATTCAAGGGCCCTTCCATTTTACCGTGCATCAGATCTCTGCACCAGAGGGGTGCTGTTCAGTTGAAATGATGTTTGACATGATGATTGATGTTTGGAGGGGCCCTCTGATTGGTCGGTTGAGATTATGTTTGACATGATAATTGATGTTTCAAGGGGCCCTCTGATTGGCTGACTGATGCACCTACGACCAATTAAATAATTAAGAGGACGTTGATTAAATTATTCAGCAGTCATATTGAGATTTATTTTGATCTATCTTTCAAATCAAATTCTGATTGGTTGAGGGCCCTATTAAGGAAGGGCTGGGCCCTAAGCTCAGTGCCTGATCTGCTTAGTGGGTGGGACGACCCTGATACCATGGCACCAATGAAAACAACCCGTTTACATAACTTTTTTTAATGATTTACAGTTATCTATACTGTATATTAACAGAGCTGTGTGCATCATGAGTAGGTGTTTATCACTGAGTCATGAGTCAGCCTGTATACACGTCAGCTCCTCCTACATTGAGTTATGTAGGAACTACTGTATGTCATTAGCCACTTTATATGTGAACTTGCGTCTTTATATTAGGAATGTTCTGTCCCAGTTCAGATTCGCATTGTTGTACACATTAGGCATGACTCAACTGCCAGTTATGATGATGCAAGATAGATATTACCTACTACTCACATTATGTGCCTTGGCTGAATTAAACCCAACTCAACCTGCTGCCCGGACTTTGACTGACATCTCTGACTTATTCGGCTTTTCAACTATGTGGGTAGGGTAACACTTTCTAATACAGCCTGCGTTTTAGGGTGTAACTTCCATGTAATTTCTTCAACTTCCTCATATGAATCCCTACTTATAAAATGCTTACTGGTTCCCACTGGTACTTAAATGTTGGTACGGCGGAAGGAAACAAGACAACGAGGAACAAGGGAGTAACAATTGGGGATAACTTCCTGACATTTACTGTGTAATTTCGCGGAACTTCTGGTGTAACTTCCTTGTATGAACCAGTATATGTATATGGATGAAGTGTAATAAAAACAAATGCTTTTGACCTTTTGCTCATGGCAGTTGTGACAAAAGTTCAGCGAATTTGCGCGTTAGTCCTGTCAAAGTTAACGCGCAAATTCGCATTGTTATTAGTGGCGTTAAAACTAATTTGCTTTACCGTGCTATTATCGCGTTAACCTTGACAGCCTGGCTTTAGGCGATAATAGGTACCCTTAAGGGCTGTCAAAGTTAACCGCGTTAATGCAAATTCGTTTTAACGCCACTAATTATTTTGACACATTAACGCACGTTCTGTTATGATGACCCTTTACCCACCAATAATTTGTTAGCCAAAGGTTGGCGTTTTGTGGTGCCAGTGCGCGTGTACTGATTCTTAAGTTAATCAGTTTACTACTTGTGAAAACAGCTTCATTTTCTACATGTTATGTTGTTACATCATGTTATGTTGCACATTCCTTAATCGACAGCTAACTTGTAAAATGATGGCCGAAGAAAACGTCCTCATGTCGCTCTGAGCAAGTGAACACCGAGGCGGCCCTCTGAGACGAAAATCGTGGGGCAGCGTTCCATTGAAATGCATGAGAAATAAATGTGTCCTGTTACAACTATCCTATGTACGTGTAAAATAAATAGATTCTATATTTTATTTGATATTTCTGCCATTATTGTGGTGAATTAGGCAGGCATAGGCATACAGGCTTCCGCGCAGTCTAAGCTTTATCAGCTTGATGGATACTGAATACCTATTGGCTAGGCTCACTTATTATATGATGACAGGTAAGTTTGCATAAAGACATAAAACAGGGCCATATTTATAAAGTCCAGTTTGATGCTAGGTAGACCCAAGGATAGCCCTTATAGAATAATAATTATACATTTTGTTAGAAACAATCAAGTAGAACAACAAGTAGACTAAGGTGGAGATTTATGTAGGCCAACATATTTCTATAAGGCCAAGGAATAATAATTATGAAAAAAAAATACTGTATTTTAGTCTAATTTGTTGCATTTTGGCATTGGTTCATTTATTAGATAAACCTATGAATGTATTGCCATGGGTCAACCCACCTAAATCAGTTCACCCAGCTTTCATTTTATGAAATTGTAGGCTACCCATGGGCTACTCTGACACACACATTTCTGGTCATGTGTGTTAATGTATGATTTTATTATGAAATGCATGTGTGAGTAAATGACCTTATTGAATGATTAGGTGGTGTCAGTTTTTCACTAACAATATCCAGCTACCTACAATAGGTGGCAGCATATCCTTTATTTAACCAGGGTAATCGCGTTTAGATTTCCATCTCTTTTACAAGTGGGCCCTGCAAACAAGACAGATAGTTTCACATATAAAACAATCACAAAAAAGAAAGATAGCAAAAGCACTAAGTTCTAAAAAAGAAGAAATTTCAATGAAAAATACAAAAAAACCACACTCCATGGCAAGCAGGTGTCCAGTTTATTCTTTAAAATTACCAATTCCAATGAGAGAATATAGCTTCAAATCTTTTTATAATAGGTTCCAGTATGGAGCAGTATAGCTGAAAGCATGTTTCCCAAATTCAGTTCTCACAGTGGGAACCTGATATGAGATCATCATTTTGTGATCTCATATTGTAATGTCCATCTGTTGTCTTGGTTGAAAGAGTGCTTGTAAGTTAGTAGCAGCCGTTGTTTTTTCTCTATGGGACTGATTGGCACAAGTTCATATCATCTAGAAGGATAGCCCCCCCATTTCTTTAGAATATAGTCCAAAAATAAGCTAATTAATAACCTAATTACATAACAGAAAGGCATAGGCCTAAATAATTTGGTTTAGGCCTAATCACTGTAATTACATTCCAATTATAATTTAGCCTATGTTGTTTGAGCATGACCATGTATACATTACCACATATTATTTTTATGTTGAAATATCAACATCTGGTCATCCTCAGAAAATAATAATCAAACCCCTCTGACCTCCTCAGGTCTTAAATAAATGGACAGTAATATACATATACATATTTGTGTTGTAATATACAGTCTTTATTTTCAAGTGTAATATTTAGATGCACCAGGGCTGCATTACATGCCAGTAGCCTTTGACTATAGTTTTGAGAAATCATATAGGATAAATATGGTATAGATACAACCACAGCATACAGCACATATTGTATTTGATTGTATGAGCTACAGTATGACTCTTTCCACTTTTGGCGTGACCTTTTTTTCTCTTTCCACCTGAACAGAAACCCTCACACTGAAGAAAAGTTTGCCAGGCAGGATATACTTGATTGTTTTCTACGACTTTCGAGTTTAACTGTGGATGTAGCTCAGTGGGAGAGCGCATGCTTTGCATGTATGTGGCCCTGCGTTCAACTCTTGGTGTCTCCAATCTTTCTTGAAAGCACATTTCAGCAAGACCTCTGTTCAGTTCCCATACTTGCCCTTCTCCAATATGGGAATATTTGAAAAAAGCCCTTTTGCCTATTCATGATTCATGAAAAATGCTGTTAAATAGCTTTTGAATCCTTTGATAGCTCAGTTGGTAGAGCGGAGGACTGTAGGTTGTGAAAGCAGATATCCTTAGGTCGCTGGTTCAACTCCGGCTCAAAGGAATTGCTTTTGACCTTTTCAAAATTTAGTCAAACCTTAACCCAGAAATGTATTTTTCTATCAACATGATATTCTTTTTTCTTTATGACAACTGAAGGCCGTTAGATGAGCTACGTTTGACCCTACCTGCTTTTCTAATGCAGTTCTTTTCTCCTAACCTGGTGAAAAACTTACACAGTGAAGAAAACATTATGTCCAGCTGGCAATACTTGAATATTTGCTACAAAGTATGGTTGACCATGCAAGGGGATGTAGCTCAGTGGTAGAGCGCATGCTTCGCATGTATGAGGCCCCGAGTTCAATCCTCGGCATCTCCAATCTTTCTTAAAAGCAGAGTTCAGGCGTTACTGCAGAGCATTTATGTTGGAGCAAGACCTCTGTTCAGCTCTCATCCTTTGCCGTCTCCAATATGGGAAAAATTGAGTATTTCTTTGCTGTTCTGTTCTTTTGCCTATTCATGATAGATGAGAAATGCACCCACAGCTGTTAAACCCTTCGACAGCTCAGTTGGTTGAGCGGAGGACTGTAGATTGTGAAAATAGATATCCTTAGGTCGCTGGTTCAACTCTGGCTCAATGGAAGAGTTTTTGACCTTTTCAAACCTTAACCCAGAAATGTGTTTTTCGATCATGGTAATATTTCTTCTTCTCTCTGGACATCAGCTAAAGGTAGTTAGATGAGCTACAGTATGACTCTTTCTACTTTTGGCGTGACCTTCTTTTGTCTTTCCCCTTGAACAAAAGCCCTCACACTGAAGAAAAGAGTTTGTCCAGCAGGATATACTAGATTATTTTCTACAACGTTCAGTTTCATCTGGGGATGTAGCTCAGTGGTAGAGCGCATGCTTTGCATGTATGAGGCCCCGAGTTCAATCCTCGGCATCTCCAGTCTTTCTTGGAAACATGTTTCAGCAAGACCTCTGTTCTGTTCCCATACTTGCCCTTCTCCAGTATGAGAATATTTGTAAAAAGCCCCTTTCCTCCTGCTCTTTTGCCGATTCATGAGTCATGAAAAATGCAGTTAAACAGGGTTTGAACCCTTCAGTAGCTCAGTTAGTAGAGTGGAGAACTATAGGCTGTAAAAGCAGAAAAGTGGCTGGTTCAATTCTTGCTAGAAGGAGGTGTTTTTGACCTTTTCAAAATTTAGTCTAACTTAAATCCAGAAATGTTTTTTCTATCAACATGATTTTTTTTTTCTTTATGACAACTGAAGGCCGTTAGATGAGCTATGGTTTGACCCTACCCACTTTTCTATTGAAGTTCTTTTCTCCTAACCTGGTGAAAAACCTACACAGTGAAGAAAACACTATGTCCAGCTGGCAATACTTGAATATTTGCTACAAAGTGTTACTGCTTGCACAAGGGGCTGTAGCTCAGTGGTAGAGTGCATCCTTTGCATGTATCTATTTCAATCCTCTGCATCTCCAGTCTTTCTTAGAAGCAGAGTTCAGGTGTTATTGCAGAGCCTCTATATTAGAGCAAGACCTCTGTTGAGCTCTCATACTTTGCTGTCTCCAATATGGGAAAAATTAAATA
>OMKL01152822.1:0-14901 GCA_900302295.1 Parasudis fraserbrunneri | reverse complement strand
TCCACTGCTCTACAGCAGACCAGGTTGTGTGAGTGCAGATGAATGATGGATGGCCCACCTGAACACCAGAGGAGAACACTGACAGAGAGCTGTAGCTGGGCAGAGACGACTCGCTCTGACTCAGCATGGACCCTGGAGACAGAGAGAGAGAGAGAAACAGAGAGAGAGAGACAGAGAGAGAGACAGAGAGAGACAGAGAGAGAGAGAGAGAGAGAGAGAGACAGAGAGAGAGAGAGACAGAGAGAGACAGAGAGAGAGAGAGACAGAGAGAGAGACAGAGAGAGAGAGACAGAGAGACAGAGAGAAAGCGAGAAAGAGAGAGAAAGTGAGAAAGAGCGAGAGAGAGAGAGAGAGAGAGAGAGAGAGAGAGAGAGAGAGAGAGAGAGAGAGAGAAACAGTTAGTACACACACCACATACACACACGTACATATGCACACATACAAATGCACACACAAACTCAGAAATATACAGACACCTATGCACAAAAAATCCACACGCACATACCGGTATGCACACACAATCCACACACATGCGTGCACATGCACGCAAATACAATCCACACACATGCGTGCATGACACAATCCACACTAGGCCTGCGCGATATTGGAAAAGATTTACATTGCGATATCTTTTTTTTTAATGAGAGATATAACGTGATATGACAAAGTACAGGAGCACCATAATTTCACCAGATATATGCAGCTTTTAATGTCAATAGCTCCATTTGAGAAGAATTAATCGCTCTAGCAATGATTAGGGTGATTTTGGAGGGGGAAATGAGGCAGTTGTTTAATACTCTGGTTGACTCACCATGACACCATTGTATTCAGATAATACTCATCTATCAATCCAGGCTAAAGTCCATGATCCAACATGATATTAATAATACATGTTGCTTACCCTAAAATAAGGGGGCTCATCTATGAATGGGTGGAAGAAGGGTGGTGTCTAGAAGAGATTCAGGAGATTATAGGCTGTTTATCACTGTTCTCCAGTTTAATCATTTAATCAATTGTGTCATTCACAAAAAACAAACATTGCATCCTTCACTATGTCACTATTGTGTATGTGCACATTGTGATATCGATGCTGAAACGATATATTCTGCACCCTAAAGGACAACTATAAAGTTTTGATTATTTTCACCACTTGTTGGCTCTATTCCTACAAAAAAAAGTTAACTACTCCGTAACGGCTTGTCCAATTATGATGATTGTTGTTGCTGTTGAGGTTGTTGTGTTGTTACTTTGTGATATCCTACCATTGTTATCAATATGAAAGTGACACAACAATATGGCCGTCATTTAGATTTCTCAAAAACAATTTTTTTCCTAATCCTCATAGGCCATTCACTTGATTCTCACTAATCAAGTGACCATCATTTTTAAAAGTTGTATAAAGCCAATTGGTAGGCCAAACCGTTTGACCAGATTAGGGGCAAAAGGTGTCATTGAGGATTAGGGGCGTTTTGGGGATAGACCCTGCTAGCGCATGTCTAGTTTATTTTGTGACATTATGGAGAGGAAAAGACACATAGCCTAAGCATTTTATAGTCAAACTATTTATTTATTTAAGTAGCACAGGCTGCTGTAATCTTTTTTACTGGGGGCATTTTGTCTTTTCATATTACTGAGCCAAGCTATGCTGCATTGCTAGCCTTAGTATTTACTTAGCCATACCATAGCTATTGGGTGGTAGGCCTTGGCCTAGATAATGCAGTGCAATAGGGGGGCAGTAGTTTACAAAACAGCTTGCCAAAGCATTTGATTTGGTCCTCAGTAGGTCCTGTATTTGCAGTGTGGAATAGGTTTAGCCTACTTCTCAGCTGGCTTGTTTAACTTCACACTGTTATTCTACTACTCTTTGAGCATCCACTAAGTGTGATTATGTATTCTCCTTGAACAGGAAACCTTGTTCCAAGGGCAAGCCACTGTTTTGGCCATCAGGCCGGTAATGCTTTGCTGTGTTTGACTATGTTGGTGTTGAACGGAGCAAGTTGGCTTGGCTAGCAGTGTTTGATAAACGCCTGTTGACATTCCTGAAGCATGGGATTGTTTTCCTGGTGTACTGTACTTGAAGAATGACTCAGTCTCCTGAATTGTTCTGTCAGGTGGACAGGAAGCCTCTTCAGGAAAATGCATGACAGGGAGGGGTTTGATACCCTTTGTTATAGCTTCTCATTTGAGCCCAACATTTTTTTTGATTTTCACAAACATTTCACTATCCATTTTCTCATTGTTTACAATTGATTATCTTATTGGAGGGGAGGCCTGAAGTGGTGTGGCTTTACAGGGAACCTCTGAGCTCCAAGTCCTTTATCAGTTGAAAGAGACTAGACAATAGATATAAACCGAGTGGGGTGTTTATGATTCAAGATTCTCCCTGTATTCAGCTTGTTATTATTAGCTTTAGGTTTGGTGCCAGTGAATCTGATTGGATAGTTGTCCATGCAGACAGTTATTCCTACAACTAAACGCTAGGAATAGCCGACCTTAGCAAATTTAAACTTCTCATTAGATCAATCTCATCAGCTGTTGCATAGGCCAAAATAAAGACTAACCACCACTCGCTTGAAGCAGAAAACTAAAATAACAAGGGTGACAGTAAACACCACCAGGCAGTCATGCCTCCATTCAAAACAGAGTGGATTTGCACACCATGCTCATTTGCAAAATGGCACGCCCAAACCTTAATGGGTACTCTGAGCCATGATTCTCACCTTCGATTTTCCCTCAACACCCAAATCTAATCATGATGGTGGAGTTTATTATCTGATTAGCCTACTTAACCATGCCCAATCCCTGAAGCTAGTATCCTCCTTGAATAACACAATGTCGGAGATGTGCAAGACAAGTGCAACATGTAAATTTGCCATTTGACTCCCAAATGATACACCCACACAATCCTGTTTTCTGTTTACCTATTCAAATATTAGCCTGTGTTAAGCCTATGTGTAGCCCGGTTCTCTGAGATGGGCTGCTGCATCTTCATTTTAAATGGGGATGTTTTGAGCAGTGAGGCTTAGCATTTTTAAGCATTGTTTAATTAATCAAGGACTACCAGAGTATTCATTATTAATATGGAAGAACACAGGTTGTTACTTCACACTAATTGTGTTGTCATTAATTAAAGAATGATTATTTGTATTCTAAGAATTCCATATATAGGCTACATATAGGACATATTATTTATTTACAGTGTAATGATATTTTGACAGGGGAGAGACCAGGAGGATGGGGAACCTGAGAGGAAGAGAGCCATGGAAGAGGAGGCTGAGGAGGAGAGACACAGGTTGGTTCATCATCACGTCCGTAAAATAGTTTCACCACGTTCAAAAACATGACATGCACTCCTAACTGTACATAAAGGACGCCAACAGCAGCATATGTGCACCAAGACTACGTCAGAACGTCTGTTATCTCTATCTGAACACCATCTCTGGTTACAAAATGGATTCCCCAGCACAGATCTCTCCATGCAGTGTTTACGCTGTTACCTTGCGCTGTTAGCTGCTCAAATATCCTGCAGCTTACTGAGGCTTAAATTCAGGAAAGAGCAGCCATCCCTCTTGTCCTGCAGGAGGTTTTTTTTTTCCATTGTTTATGTTTAATGACTGTGCTGTGACGGCACTCAGCACCACTCCCTCTTGTCTAACAGGATAGGGCTCTTAACACGAGGAAAGAGAACCACTGCTGGGATTGTAGGTGTGATCCAGAAGTCTGTCTGTGAGTTGATGGTTGGTGGAACACTGTCGACTGTATGGTGGATGTTTGTTTTACGGATGATGCTTTTGCTACTTGAAGATGCACGTCAGTAACACAGTGTGAGTGTAATGGGCAATATACCTTGTGACCAGTATTAAATTTGCATGGGAGATCAGATTGCCAAAACAGTGGTATTATAGAACATGATGGTCAGAATGTAGCATACATGTTTGGTCCCATTATCTGCCCTTTCAGATAAATCAATGAACTATTGTGTCTAGAAGTCAAAACAATGGACCATTTCCATAAATCATGCCGGGGCCCCCAGGGTGCCCCCACAATTCAGTGTGGAACCTTGTAGTATTTCCTGTTAAGTCTTGTTAGGTGTGTTTGTAAATACCACCTGATGCTCATTTAAAAAAGAAAGTGCTCCATTGGAATACTGCATGTTGTGGCAGCTTGCTTAGCTGGTTAGGCTATAGATGTTATAGGGCTGTACTACAACATTTTAAAGAAGAATTTAGGCCTATATTCTTGTAAATCCAGTTTTTAGATAAGTTTATTCAATGTGGGTATCACAATAATTGGCATTTTTTTTGCAGTTTTTGGTAAAATTTGCCTCAACACATCTGCTTCAACTGTGACTTGGAGTGGGTGATCTTCAGATCATCACTGGTTGAAATGTCATCATGAAATGCATTCACAGGGAGATTGTGATATATTCTTGAGCAATTCATCCTTAATTTCTATTCATTAACTTTCACAATAGCTGCTGTCTTTTAGGCCTATATTTTTAAGGCTGCAAATTGAGTGCTATATTGTTACCAGCTGGTTTATACTGTTCAGAAACTTGCAAAACAGCCATAGAAAAGTGAAAAATATTGTGATGCATATCATGAATCGTGAAAATGTGTAGACATGTTGTGATATGATGTTTTGGCCATATTGCCCACCCCTAACCAAAAAGACTTGTGATATATATTCCCATATGTTCTGCCTTTACAAGTCTGTTGCAATAAAAATAAATATATAATTAAAAAAATGGAATTGAGCAAGAGCAACACTCAATTTTGGTCCTTTTACAGTTTCACATAGTAGGAAATCTTCTATTTTCTTTGTCCTATAGAAGGTAGATTATTTAATCACTCTTCTACACTAAAACTCTGGATTGTTTTCCACATAAAAGGAATAGTGTCCACAACAATAGTGTTTGAGAAAAAAAAAACATGAAAGGGTAAAACTTTTTGAGAGCTCACAGGGATTGTCGAAGAAGTGATATCGCAGATCTATTCAAGAGCACCTTAAGTGGTATAAGAATTTAATTTGAAGCGCAGGGTGGGTCTAAGGATAAATTCCTCCCTGTGAGAGATTTAGGAGGTAAGAGTCCAGAGTAAGATGTGAGGAGAAAGGCTGCACTGAGCCAAGGTGAAACACGACTAGCATTTCCAGCCCATGCCCATACACGGCATTGGTTTCTCTGCCACTGGGCAGCATGGCTGTGATAAATGTGTCCAGAGTGTACCCTCTTCTCCAGCTCCATCATGATCCATGCTCAGCTCAGAACAGCTGATCTCTGCTCCCTTATCCAACCATACAGGATGGCCTGAGACAGTAGTTTACCTCTGTCTGCAGGGCTCAGGTTACAATCTACAAAGTTCTCAACCAAGCTCGCCAAGAATTCCACCATGTCGAGCTGTGATGAAAGATGGCATCATTTAATTCCTTGGAAAGCATTCCTCAGCTGTTTGCGGCCTTCCCCAAGTCTAACTCATGGAGCAGGTGGAACATGCTAATAAGCTGTGTTTGTGTGAATAAAGGGGAGCTTTATTCCCAGTTTGCCAGGACTAACAAACCCCTCTAGACATGAGATGTGCAGCTGTGGAGGGTTTACAGATGGTCCTTTCTGTCCCCTGATCCCTAGAGGAATACATTTGGCTGCACTGCCACCTTCTGGTGTTCAAACATGCCATGATCACATGCTCGCTTGAACAATGATATGCAGTACAGTCACACCTCTCCACCTTCAGCAGTTTTTTGTCTACTACCAAAGTAGTGTGTGTGTGCGAGTGCGAGTGCGAGTGCGAGTGACCACATCTGTCTGGGCAGCATCAATTAATCTTATACATAGGAAAGGAAGTATGCTAAGACTAGCCTCTCTCCCTCTGTCCTCAGAGAGCTGAAACTAAGAAACTATACCCCTGAGGATGAAGAACTGAAGGAGAGGCAGGTGCCCAAAGCCAAACCTGCATCAGGTGAGAACACCTCATTGTAAACGTGTCCTGATAAACAAAAACAAACGAACAAACAAAACACCAACAACCAAGCAACCAGTTGCTAATGCAGTTAGGATTACGCGACACAGTGGTGTTGGTAGGAAGTGTGGATTACTCTTTACAGTACTCCTACAGATGGGTTTTGCTTTCAGGAGCTCTGGAAGTGATCATATGTTGTTGTGTGTCTGATTGTTTAAATCATCTGTGTTTTCAGTGGAAGATAAAGTAAAGGACCAGTTAGAGGCAGCTAACCCAGAGCCCATCATCGAAGAAGTGGTAAGTGTGTCACATTTGATAGCCTTTATTTTAGCATTTTTTGGGTTTTGTTTTTTAACCATGTTGAGCCATTTTCTTTTCTCTCTTCAGGATTTGGCCAACCTTGCTCCAAGGAAACCAGATTGGTATGGCCTTTTGATGAAGTTTGCCCTTTGCTGATGCACTGTGTCATACATGAAATCACCATAAATCTTAATGTTTTGTTAGACATTTGTGTTGACATGCTGATTCTGAATACAGGGATCTAAAGCGAGATGTAGCAAAGAAACTGGAGAAGCTGGAAAGGAGAACACAGAGGGCCATTGCTGAACTCATCCGTGAGTATTATTTGGCCTGTGTATTTCAGTGGCTCTCCCTAACACCACCAGTAGTGGGTGTGGTCAAGGCATGCATTATTAGGCTAATTGCTTTGTGGATTGCAGATTCACAGGAGGCTTGAAGCCACCTGATGACATCACTCATGTGATTCCTCTACTGATGTATGATCTATATTCTAAAAATAGACCTGGCTTTGGCCAACATATTTCAGCAGAGAGTAAAACAGGTTCTGATCAGGTTAAACTGTAAATCAGTTTGTGCCATCCCTTTGAAGGATGAGATGAGCAACAATGTTTTGTCCCAGTCCACTATTACATCACTATGTAAACAGAGGGCATCTTGTCGTCGTGTGGAAGGCGGGTTAATGCCACTCCCTCTCATAGAAAATGAGAAGAGCTGTATTGAAATTACCATTGTAACTTGACAAATTATAACACATTTCTTCATTTCGGCTATAGTGATTGTGAAATCAGTTGACAAATGTCATATCTAAGCCTTGTCTTTTAATTTACCATATTGGTTATTATTGCAATAGCTAATAGTCAAATCCCCATTCATTTTAACTAGCTAATCACTCCTTCATGAGACACCCTGTTTATAAAGCAATGGAAGTGAAAAGAGTGTGTGTGTGTGTTTGCAGGCGACCGTCTGCGAGGCAGTGAGGAGGAGCTGGCTGGAGTGGTAGGAGCAGTGGGAGTGACGGAAGGAGACTCGGACTGAAATTAGGATGCTACTGTGAAGAAAGAATGAGGACAGACTGCAGCCTAGCGGCATGTTGACATGACCATCTGGCTCCGACTGTATTATTGGGTTTCCACTGTACAGTTCTATTTGTATTGTATGAACAATAACTGCCAGTTTCAGTTATAGCTGTGGGTGGCAACAGGGAGCCAGTTAACCTTTTCTACATCGCCTGACCTTTAAATTCTGTCTGTGAGCCGGACTGAATGTTTTCAGTTTAGCGCTACATGTACTGCAATACACATGGTTTATTCAGATTCATTGTAAACAACCATTGTTGGTATTATTAATGTCTTATTGATGTTTTATTTTAATTTCTTTCCAGTAAAATTATTTGGTTTTTTTTCCAATACTTGTGATTTTCTTTAACAGTCAGTTGGTGAGATTGAGCATCCTTCAAGAGAAAGAAAACACGATATTGAATTTCAGATTTATTCAGAAAATCCTCTGAAAATTCATTAATCATTAAGTGACCTATATAGTTATTACTGCAACATACATTTTTTGCTACTCTATTGAATCCACAGTAAGTTTTGACTCAATAGCTGACCAAGTTGGGATGATAAATAGGGCTGGGTATCGGTGGAGATTTTTCCAACATGGATACCTGCTCCAATACCTCAAATTCAATACTGGTTTTAAAACAATACTTTTTGATACCTCTGCTGAATTAAATCACATTTCATAATGTGCAATAGTAAATACTTTTGTAAAGACATTTTGAAATGTGCTTTTCTAAATGGAATCAGACCATACTCAATTGATTTCCTCAAGAAAAATGCAAGTAAATGAGTAGAAAAATCCAGTTGTAAGAATCAAACATTTTAAAGGTTTTTGCTACCTTGTTATCAATACCAAAAATCAGTACTATACTGATACTTGAGGTATCATTTTTCAATACCAAGCCCTAATGATAAATAGAGGAACAACAATGATGAACAGATCACAATAAAGCAGTTTTTGGTATGATAGTCACTAGTGATATATCTACTTTGTAAGAACCTAGATAGCTGTCCTAAAACAATGCACACCACACTTTCACAATAAAGTGCATCCCCTGTCCACATAGACTAAAATGTTCCCCCATTAAGGAGGATATTGCACTATTTGTAATAGTAGTTAGTATTACCACACTGTCACACAGGACTACTGCCTCCCTTCAATACCATTCCTCTTCTCTCAAAAAGCCAGTGAATGAGACTCTTTAGAAAGAGAGGACATTCAGTCACTCCTCTCCTGAACTTCACAAAAACTACACAGATCAATGTGGTATAAATCTCATTTACACGGAAAATAGCCCATACTCACCAAACAATCGGATTCTCCTACATACTACAACCTTCAAAAATATACCATATTGGAATTGAAGCTCACGCATCACATATAGTTATAGCAAGATGATTAACACTGCAATAATAGCACAAACATAAGTTTTTGTCGAACCTATTTGAACATGAAACAGCTTGAAGCGTTGTGATGGTCTGTGAGAATCACCTTCACAGACAGATATGACAGCTCTTGGCTTTTGGCAATTCAGTCAAGGGAAGCAGGACTTCATGTGGGTCTAGGAAGTATCAAACATTATGCCGTGGGTGAGGCAGAAGTTGTCTTGGCACTCGGGGTTCTTGTTGGAAGGATAAATACTGCTACATGCAGATCAGCTTATGATAAATGACTGCTACAGGGTTGGGGCACAAAAGAGCCAGGAGGAGAACTCCAATCCTCTCAACACTTGATCGCAGTCATGTCCAATTTGAAATGGCAATCCTGATGTCATGGAGACCACCAGAGTCATAGCCCTTGAGCAGGATTGTTTTTTTTTGATTCAGCTGATATCTTTATGACTGGTTGTTAGGGTGTGGGTTTGTCTTGGGCTGTTCTTGGTTGGAGATGTGAGTCCCTGGAGTCACGGTGGTCCTCTGGAACAGGAAGTGGGTGATTTAAGTGTACGAGTCACACTGCCCTCCACCAGCTTCTATCTTCCGGGCTGCAGGACCTAGCTCCACCTTGCACACCCTCTGGGCAAACTTCAATGAGCACAATGTCTCTCCCAAATTACTCTCCAGAGCAGACACCTGGAATGCAAATAAAATAAATCAATAAAATCTTCAGGATAGAATTTCCTAGAAACATATCATACTGAAAGGTTACATATCTCTATTTATTTACACAGGGACGGACCTGCACCACCATGGCTGTCTTGTTGCCTTTGCCTAGGGAATCCTGTAGGAGGTACGTGAGGCGGGAGTTCCTGAAGGGGATGTGTGTCTGTCGGCCCCTCAGTGCCTGGATCACGTCCCCCAGTGCCAGCAAGGAGCGGTTGATATTCTGGGCCTCTTTCAGCCTCTCTCCCTCAGCACCAGACTTCCACACCCTCTCTGAGCCAGCCAGATCCACGAGGTTCAATTTACCTGAGAAAAGAGAATGGTTTCCTTATGAATTCAAGCCAAGCTCAGGATTCTGGGGGGCAGTGGTAGCCTAAAGGTTAGAGAAAAGGGCTTGTGCACTGGTCTGAATCCCTGAGCTGCCAGGGACACCTGGGTGGGGGAAGTGAATGAGTTAACGCTGTTCTTTCCAACAACAAGAACTCTGAGCAAGGCACTTAACCCCCATTTCTCCGGTGGAGTTCCTCAGTGGCCAACAGTAGAAAACTGTAGTTATACTGACAAGCTCTCAGGTAGGAGTGTGAAGCTGAAAAAGAGAATACATGTTCAATAAATCTTCCGTGGGTGAATAAAGGTAAAAAGAAAACCAAAAAATGTTTTCCAAGGAGCACATGTGCTCCAAAAATGAAAAATGTAGAGGCACGGGAAAGAAATGTCAGAGTAAGCTTTGTGAAAATTAAATAAATGCCCTTCCCTACTTTGAATCTCAAATTGCACATGTTCTTTTGCTACCCTAACCCCCCCGCTGTAGCTGTAATTTATTTGCAGGTGCATATGCTACTTAAATGGTACCACAGTAGAACCCTTACATGCCAACTCTGATTTACTGTAATCTAAAATAGGTATTAGAACCAGTTTTTCTTTTAAATACTTTACTTGCTGGAACAGACTGTGTTTGACCTGTGACTGACCTGTGGTTTTGGTCCCACTTGCCAGATCAGTGCCCAGTACTGTGATACAGAGCAGAGCATGGGAGCGGGAACTGTGCTGGTTCATTTGGGTGCCAAAGGTGATCCTATTTCGACGGGCCATGGATAGAATCTAGATATATACAAGAATAATCAGCTGAAACATTCAGTGACATTTTGTTTTTGTTATAATGAACATACATTCATTATATTACTCTGATGACCATTGCTTGAATTACAGCGTACAAACGTCTGCCACTTACCTTCTTGATGTGCTGGAAGCTTTTGACCTCGATGACCCTGAGGCCTGGTACGTGCAGCTGGCCTGTTCCGTCTGGGTTGATCTTTATGTCCAGTTTCTCTCCATCTTTACTGAGCAGGTCTCTGTGGGCCAAAATAACTACAACTCAATCAATTTAACAAACGATTGCTTAGACGCTGAGAAGGGCTCAATGCTTGAGTGTTTCTTTTTAAATAGTACAAGTCCCCTCCAACAAATCCAAGGCACCCTGTAGTTTTCAAGAAAGAATTAAAATGCCAAAATAGATAAGTACTATAACGACTACTATAGATTACCAACATGTTGCAACCCAACAAATAACCTGTGTTAGGTAAGATACTGTCGGCCAAAGGGGTATTGAACGGATAGCAGCCCAGTACCTGAGCACCTCATTGTAGATCTCGACAGAGCTGACGCTGACATTGTAGGTCCACATGTCCTTTCTGTCTTCTATCTCGCTGAAGAGGTGCTTCAGAGCCCGCTGGTTGATACCTGGGTTCTCCATACTGCCCTGGCAATCAAAAGGGGAGGAGCTATTTCAACATCGAGTCTAGGTTACAGATCAAATACCTCAACAATCCCCTTCATTTATACCACTAAAGGGATGCAATAGTTATACTATGACCTATATATGACTTTAATCCTAGACATACCTCCATGGTGTAAGTCTTCCCAGAGCCGGTCTGTCCATAGGCAAATATGCAGACATGATAGCCATCAATGCAGGAAGTCACAAGAGGTTCAATCTCCTGGAATACCTGATAATATTGATGAAGACAAGTTAGATTCCAGCTACCAACATCAATGAAACGCTAGCTTCATCTTTATATGTAGGGAGTTTCCTTCCACTCTGTGTCCAGTACCTCTTCCTGCGTGGCCTGAGGGTGGAAGACCTTGTCCAGTTCAAAGACGCGGCTCTTTCCCTTGCTGATCACATTGAGGGCCGACTCATTGTTGGGGTCAGTGGTCACCACCACTGCCTGGCCCTCTTCGTGTTGGTCCTCCTTCAGCACAGGTTTCACGCGACACAGCACACGGATGTTGCCTAGAGACAAGGGGCATAGTTGATAATAGAGTCCTTGCACGGAATGTTTGTCTTCCAACATGGCTGCCTGTAAACATAGCAATCATTCTCTTGTACATGGCAATGGAAGAGGCAACGGCTGGTACGTGTTGATATATGAGAAATATAACAAAATCAACAAAAATTGAATAATTTGCTGTCTTATTACTGGATCTTGTAAACAAGTCACAGTAGAAGAGCAGTATCATGCTTTTCCAGTGTTTCACCTACTCTACCACTGCACAGAAATTAGGCATTTTCTTTTGAAAGTGGTTACCAATGGTTACAGGCAGCCATACTGGAAGAAAGATAACTACACAAACATTCCGTGCAAGGCCTCTATTACGTGATTCACTTAACTTAATGGCACGCCATCTAAGTGTGTTAACGCTACAGAACAATAGCTCTCCATCTCATGGGATTGGGGGGTGTTTGTTTACATGGAAATTAACATTTAAGGAAAAAAGAAATTCAGTGACCTTGATATATACTTTGATGCTTTGATATTGTTTAATAAAAGATATTCATCTCATCTTCCTTCCATACATTACCTTTCAGCTCCACCAGCTGCTCGTGGTACTTCCTGCGCAGTGCGACCTCCTTCCGGTACTTCTCCAGAAGATCTTTGTTGGCCTCAGACATCTCACTGATGGCTGCTGAGATCTACAATCCAGATAGTGAGAACTTTATAGAGTAATTTCCCTTGTCCTGTGAAAGAGTGTTAGATTTGTCCTTCCCCTGAATATTTATATAGAGGACTGGTGCAAATATAGTTTTTGCATAAAGCGATGTTGTGTTCTGACCTGTTTTTTGGCCTCGTTGATAGCTGCCCCATAAAACTCTGAGAAGTTGCGGACCTGGCTCCGAAGGCTGGCATAGTCTGTCTTCATGGAGCGCAGGGTTGGAGGGAGTGCTGTCAGACGCTTTTGCAAACCTGACCAACATGGAAACACTTTTATCTCACATTTTATCATTCAAACTAGAGCTTCAGCGTGATCTATAACAGTTACCCAAAGAAGGAATAGTTGTCTTTATTGCCTGTGTCCACTGTCAGATGCTTCTGCAAACCTGACCAACATGGAAACACTTTATCTAACATTTTATCATTCAAACTAGAGCTTCAAGCTTGATCTATTACCGACGTAGTAGAAGAAGAAGCATCATTACCAAAGAAGGAATACTTCCCTTTATTGCCTGTGTCCACCAGAAACCAAGATCTAGATCTTTGAGGGTTTTAATGAATGATTTTCCAGCTTTGGTTGGACAATCAAGTTGTCTTGTTGTCTAATTGCATTCTATTTTCAGGGGGAAACTCACTGAAGAACTGGTCCTGAAGGCTCTGGAAGTGCTCAGCTGAACAGTTGGCTGCTGCCTTCACAGCCTCCTCCTTCCTCTCCTCCAGGTGACCAATCTCCTTCAATAGCTCCTCTCTCAGCTTAGTGATCTCTCGCTCATATGCTGCAATCTGTGAAAGGTTAGGTCAAACATTATTTTATCCATTGATCATCCTGGGTGTGATCTACCAGGGTGAAGGGGGTATTTCCCGCCCTCTGCCACGGATCATAAATTTCATCCTCCATAAAGATGTGGTTTATCACTCCCTCTGGACTTTCTATCAATCTGATCTCTTCTCCATTTAATGGAAACTGACAGCAAAAGGCATTAGGACTGCTTGGAATCCTTGACATTCTCTCAGCTCTGTAGCAGCCAGTGGCCAACAGGAATAATTTGAGCTGTGATTAATCAAACTAGCAAAATTGTTTCCTCACATAGGCTTATTTGGAAACAGGTTGTCTATCTATATGATACACTGATAAAAACCTTTTGCATGAGGAACAGTGGGATAGACGAAATATTTGTTATTATATAACAGTTGTTAGTGTCAATCTCTCCGCTCTCTTTCTGCCCTCACACAGAAAGAGAGCAAATACATGCCAGAGCACAGCTCAGTATATATATGTTAAACTGACTGTTCGCTGCGTAATAATGCAGCAAGAAAAGCCCATTTTCTATTGAGAAATGTTTAGGTTGCATACATCCATTTATCCTCAATCCAAGGACAACACAAACAACGCGGCACCAAACTCATGTTTCTTGTCACCTTGTGCTGCAGATTGCAGCTGTATTCATCTGACTTCCTGATTTGCTCCTCCAACTGTCGGCATCGTTCATTCTGACCGGACAGCTTTTCAGACAGCAGCTCATTCCTCTGCCTGGCCTTGGACAGCTGCTTCAGTGCGGCAGGCGACTCCACCTCCACTGTCTGAGTGACATACTGGGAGAGAGGGAATGTGTAATGAGGTTCATGTATTCAAAAGGCATGGTACACTGTGACATCACTGTGAGGTGATGGGCCATTTCACTGACAGTTATAATCAACATTTGTTACTTGCACTCTACCATGTTATCCACATTGATTTTGTCACAGTAACCGATTCCTATCTCATCTCCGCAACCTCAAAAATGCGCACTTGTATCATTGTCATCTTAATAATGATAAAAGTTGTGTATAATAAAGTTTATCTTATCTCTTTTCTCATTTCAGAGGATCTTGTGGATATCTACCTTGACCATGGGCTCCTTGCCCCTCTCTTTATCCAACTCCAGTTGCAACTCCCTCACTCTGTCCTCTCGTTTCCTCAGCTCCTCTCCTCTCATCCACTCGTTTTGTTCACTCTGTCGCTCCAGTCGGGACAGCTGCTCGGCCCGCTGCTGGAGGGACATTTCCAGTTGCTGTACTCTGCTGCGGAGGTTCTCGTTCTCCTGTTAGGGGAGACACAGAGAGACAGGAATTACAGAAAGGTGCTAGGGTTTTTATTTGGAATTAAATGGGCTAGCTTGCTGCCTTCAGTGCCTCTAGTTAACTCTGTCATCCCTGGCAATCATTCCTATTATTATTTTCAGTTCTTGTTGTATTTTATGTCATTTCTCGTTGTTGTTGTTGTTGTTGTTGTTGCCTGTCCTACTGTATAAAGCGTCCTTGGGTCTCTTGAAAGGCGCTATATAAATCGAATCTTATGATTATGATTATTATGATTATGCTTATTATGCTTATTATGCTTATTATGATTATGATTATGATTATGATTATGATTATGATTATGATTATTATTATTATTATTATTATTATTATTATTATTATTATTATTATTATTATTATTATTATTATTAT
>OMKL01152821.1:0-10794 GCA_900302295.1 Parasudis fraserbrunneri | reverse complement strand
TGTCCAACCATTCAAGGAAGGCTGTGTGTAAGACAGTATTCATAACCTGGGTTTCAGCGCCTCCAACGACTCAAATCATTGACATGATTGTCCAACCAAAGCGGCTCCCAGACAGGACGTGGCTCTGGTCGTTCACTCTACTTCCTGGCTTGTGAATGGCAATTCATGGACCCATCAAGTATCACGTCGTTGCATTGATTGTCCAACCATTCAATCATATGCAAGAATGGGAATGGCTATGGTGTCTGAAGGCAAGCCAACCATGCTTTGCAGCTTACCAAAAGAAGGGCATCTGATGTTGCTTGAATCCTGACGCAGTGTTCAGATATTTTATGACAAATTTATTTGCCTGTTTATTGTTTTTTTGCCAATTGAGCATGCTTGATGTGAAAATTTGTTTTGAAATTGCCAATAAATGGTCCAAAAACATGATTCCACATGACTCAGCATTTTTTGTACACAAAACACATTTTGTCACAGTTTGGCCAGCGATGCCGTTTGGCACAGGTTTATAAAAACTACAATTTTAGGTAATTTTTTTAAATCACCATGTTTTTTTGTTATTTGTGTCCCTAATAACCAGGAAATGCAAGGAACATTTTTTCCAATGAGTATTTCTTGGTCCGGCCATTAAAGGGTTAACCCCACTAAGCAATACACCTCGCACATCCTCTTTTGCTGTGAGCTAGCTTTGCACTCGCTGGTTCCCGGCTTTATCCTATATGGAACGTTACACTGTGCTAGCTACATATCACTGATGTAAGATCCCCCAGGCAACAGTATGTCATGTCATGTCATTTTACTTACTCGGACGCATTCTATGTTACCTAAAAATAAAATCTCCCTTCCATTTTATGTATTATTTTCAATCTAAGTCGCATTTGATTCATCACCCAGAAAGCAGATGGACTCTCCATTAAAGTTTTAACAAGTTGGACCATTTCAACAACTTCGGGGTGAGTGTTTGACAAAATAAGTAGACAGAGATTATGTTTAGGTAATCTAGAATGCGTCTGAAGTCCAATTAAATTACATGATGTCGCCTGGGGATCTTTAAGGTCCCGTTTTATATTCCTTTTCAACAAGTTCATATAGGTCTTTGAGGTCCCCGAAACGTTTCCGTCTTTGAAGTTTTTTGCTGGAAATACCACTCAGATTAGGCATTCTAGCATGCCTCTATAACCCTGTTTCAGTCCTGTTCTCAAGCTCTCATGAGCCGCAGCTACAGTTCAATGTAACGGGACGACCACGCATCAGACAAAGTTACTTTTGAGGACATTTTTCACTGTGACACAACTCATGGTCACAGTTGACAAGATATTGGGTGAAAATGGATTGCTATGACACCAGATGATAGAAAAATAGGGTCTAGTTTATAAAGAACCAGACTCTTCTATGGTTCACGCCATCATGAATGAACCCAGGGATTAAGACATCGTCAGATGGAAGCTAATAGGATACAGAGCTATTGTCTTTACACACATCCACCGACACTTGCAACTCGCTGCTGTGCTCAGAGGGTTGTACTTCACCACAGTTGTCTGCTGCCAAGGACTGAGATCTTTTTGTTCCGATGTAGCGCAGCGTTCGGCCTGGGGTTTAAGGCTCTCAGTGGAATACCAACTCCTCCTTCTCAGGCTAATTTCCCACAAGCCTCCTGGGGAATCCTCTTATCTCTTCATCTCGTACCAGCACTGGAAGTTCAGACTCTCCCTTTCTCTCACCCACCAGCCCCCACCCCCACACATACACACACTGCAGTCAGTTCAAAGTAATCTCATGATGACATTGCAATCCTTTTCCATTGTTGGTTGTGGCTGTTGTTTGATTACTGACACCTGTTAGTTTGTGTGTGTATCAGCTGAGGGGTCAGAGAGGTTACATCCTACTGGCAACTAAAGCGCCCTTCCCCAGATTCCACCACTTAAGCCTAGGTGTCTGACATTAGCAATTAGAGCTAGGGATATAAGTCGATGCTTCGTTAGCGGCAGCGTAGCAGCTATCGGCGTCTCCTCAGCAAAGACAGGCGAACAAAGACAAGGGAGTTTTCCTGCGGGAGTTCTCTGAGGAAGGACAACCTGAAAGATCACCCTACAGACAGCTAAATTGATCCTTACTTATTCGATTACTAAATTTACTTTTGGCTGTACTTCTTTTCTTTTTCCCTTCATCTTCTGAAAACCTCACCTTTCCTCTTACTACTTACATCCACCCCCACCATGTGCTCTCTACCTATCTCCATTTCCATCTCCTCTTTCAGGCCAAATGTGGGCCATCCACGCCAGTTTAGAAGCAACTCTGCTAACCTCTACCCATCCATGGCCACAAATATACCTGTCACCATATGCGGAGGATTATGGAACTGCCAATCAACCATCAAGAAGATGGACTTCATAACTGCCTATGCACACAACAAACACCTCCAACTCCTGGCTCTCACGGAGATCTGGATAACACCAGCAAACTCCACCACACCAGCAGCCTTATCTACAGCATATAGCTTCTCTCACACACACAGACCCTCCAGACGTGGCAGAGGCTCTGGCCTTCTGACCTCTCCCTCCTGGACTACAAGCATAATATCAATACCTGACCTCACCCTCTGCTCCCTTGAATACCATGCTGTATCTGTCTCTAGTCCATTCAGTCTCGCCATTGTTCTCTATCACCCTCCAGGTCCCCTCGAACACTTTCCGGATGAGCTGGACATGCTTTTCCCAGAAGATGGCACCCCCCTGGTGCTAATGGGTGACTTCAACCTGCCTGACCCTTCCCAGTCTGCCACAGTGGCCTCTCTCCTAGAGTCCTTCGACCTGACTCCCACTGTTATGCCTCCTACCCACAAGGCAGGCAGCTCCCTTGACCTCATGACATAAGCCCCATGACTCCAACATAATTAACACCACGGTAACCCTCCTCCATGCATCAGACTACTTCTTTGCAACCTTTTCACTAGCTCTTATGCTAAACCACAAACCATCTACCCCAACTCGCACAGTCTCATTCAGATGCAACCTATGCTTCCTGTCCCCCTCCACCCTCTCCTCTGACATCCTGTCTGCTCTACCCTCGAGTGAGACTTTCTCTGCTCTCCCCTCAGACACGGCAACCTCTACCCTCTTTTCAGCCCTCTCAACCTCCTTCAACAAGCTCTGTCCCCTTGCTAAGAAGCCTGCCAGTTGTTCCCCACCCAGACCGTGGCTGACTGATGCAGTTAGAGAAGAAAGACAGAGCCTGAGGCAACATCCACACTAATACGTTTTCGTTCTAATTTGCATATCGGCCACACTACTCTGGTGTTTTCGATCCGCTAAACCGGAGACTTTTTACTACACTTCCGACCCTGTTCTCATTTGCAAACTCCAGAGTTTCCTATTAGTGTGGACGGGCGCAAACAAAGACCTTTGCTCACATTCGCTTCCAAAACATTATAGCTAGGCCAAAACATTATAGTCAGCTTAATTTGTAATTCAGGAGGTGCTGGTGCGGGTTGGGGGGACAAAAAGTCACAAAACCACAGTGCATAGGCATAGCGAACAGACAACATCAGCCTCTGTGCTGTAAGTAAACAAGAACGACAAAACAACTCCATGTACAGTATTGATAGAAAATGTTGTTGCATCTTCTGACATGACAATGGAGCCAAGTAAACACTATATGCCCACAATGATGGGACTTTGAATACAGACTCATTTCATCACACAGCACAAATGCCCACTTGCTGTGGGGCTTACAGTAATATGCTCGTCATCAATCATCCTTCTTATCGATCATCAACACTACTAAGAGAATGGCAATAAAAAGCGTGTGTATCTATCTGTTAATTTATCTGAAACAGCCCACAAAACAGCCATGGAGCCATCTGTCTCTTTCTGCTTCATAACGTTATTCCCAGGGTCCCTTGATAATCCATGACCTTTCGCCTGCCTCTTGATTCTTCTAAACCACTTTGGACTGGTTTGAAAAGCTCAACAAATACGACTGTCTTTTTGACATTTTACCAGTTTTCCACCACGTTGCGTACTTCAGCAGTAGAAGTAGAAGTATGATTGACATTTCTCATGAACCGCAGTCTGCTACCTGTTTACACCGGCATGCACATGCCCAATGTACGTGAATCGTCATGTGATATGTGGTTTCAGGTGAGCTAGTATGGATGGAGATCTTTTCTGAAACTCTGCTAAAATCCTTGTGTGGACGGAGATAGTTTTCATCTTCAAAATCCAGTCTAAAACAAAAACATATTTGTGTGGATGTAGCTGCAGAGAGGAAGTGCAAAAAGACCCACCTCCCTGGTGACATCACTACTTATCATGACCTCTTGTCACTATTCTCCAAAAACATTACTACTGCCAAAGCCTCTCTTTCACCATAAAATTGAGGCCTCTGCAAAGAACCTTCATAAACTGTATGGCACCATGTCCTCCCTTCTCACCCCTGCCCCCTCCCCCTCCCTCCTCTCTCTCTGCAAAGGACTTTGCCACCTTCTTTGAGAAAAAGATGGAAACATCCACAGCTGTTTCTCCCAACCCCCACCCACTCCAAGGGCCGGAACAGGAACCTCACCTTTCATATTCTCGACGATCGCTCCTATGATGTATAATGGAGAGGCACCCTATCAGACACATGCCCCCTACAGACGGGTGTCCCCCAGGGCTCAGTCCTTGGACCAGTCCTCTTCTCCCTCTACACCAAATCCCTGGGTAACACTATCAACTCCCATGCCTTCTCATACCACTGCAATGCCGATGACACTCAACTCTTCCTCTCCTTTCCACCCTCAGATACCTGAGTCTCTGAACAGATCTCAGCCTGCCTGTCCGACATTTCCACCTGGATGATGATCAACCACCTCAAACTAAACCTGAGCAAAATGGAGCTACCTCACTTCCCGGCTGAATCCTCCCCATTGACTGACCTTTCAGTCACCGTGGAAAATGTAGCCGCGGCTCCGTCCCCAACTGCCAAGAATCTCGGTGTGGTCCTTGACGACGGGCTGGACTAAAAACACACTTTTCAATCAATATCCCAATTTTAAGAAAACTAACTAACCTTACTGTCTGTACTACTATGTACTATGCTACTATGTCTATAATACTATGTACAATCCTACTATGCCCATACTACTACACTGCTATGTCTATACTACTATGCACTGCTAGACGAACAATACCACTTACCCATAACCACCAGAGGTGTGCCCTCTTGCTGACTTGTACACAATTTCTAAGTCGCTTTGGATAAAAGCATCAGCTAAATGTAAATGCTGTTGATCGGTACAGTCCTCTCTCAGCACAATTCATGCTGCCCCTCACTTTTGCTCCAGTTACTGTAGTTAGCCACAAACCAATGCAAAGTCAAAGGGGTCAAGCTCCTGTCTGTAAAAGCGAATCTAATCTGCTCCACAGTACACACAGACAGACAGGGGTACAGACAGGAGCTTGACCCCATTGACTTTGCATTGGTTTGTGGCTAAAAAGCCAGAGCTAATATGAGGAACAGCATGGATTGTTTAGAGAAAGGACCAATCAACAACATCATTGGTAAGTAGGAAATAGGGCTAGGGTTCCAAAAATCAGAACTATCCCTTTAACTTTGTACTTTGAGGGTTTTCTTTTTTTGTGGGGGGGGGTTAGATGCAAAGCACCTCTATGGCTGGCAATGTCACTAATGCACTCACTCACTATTAGCCACTCTGCCCCTAGTGGTGCCTTATAGGCAATGCACTTTGTGCAGGTCAAGTGAGCTTCGCATACGACAGTGTGTCCTTGTTTTTCTCCCATCTTACATGAACCCAGGATAAGTAGGAATTATATCATCATGACCATCACCTTTTGTTCAAGGAAGAGTGGAAGACCTATTTTGGAAAATTCAATTCCGGAAGGTTTTGTGAATTACAGTAGTGGACATTTAAGGCTCTTGGTGCTAAGCACACTTCAGGGACCAACAGAATTCTAATTATTATTCGTTGAGAAATGTGACACAAAGCCTTGAGGGTCAGCAAATGGGTAGTTGACATAATAAAACATTTTGTGTGATGTCAAACACGATGAAGTCTTGGTAAAAAAAAAAAAGTTACATTGTTGAAAGATGTTTTCTTTACTTTGGTCATTATTGTATTTCTCGCCAACATCTTTAGTTGTTTTTTTTTGTTTTGTTTTTTACAATTTTGAGTCAAATTAGACAATTGTCCACGTCCATGATATGACTGTCCGACATGTTTCTGAACATTTGTAAATATATGAAAAATAATGAAAAAATCCTCCAATGCCCTGTAGTAATTACAATGCATGAGCCTGTTTCAAGGAATGATAATCTCTAAGGCAATTCAAGCAATTTCTGCAAAGTTAAGATTGATTACATTTCATCCGTAATTTCAATGTTTCAAGATCCTGTAATCATCCACTCCAAAATCTCAAGATGCCTGAATCTCAACAACCAATTTTTGGCCTGCCGAGTGGTGGTCCCAGGGTCACATCAGAAAGCTAACACCACCACCATGTTCTTAGTCGAAAAAGTACCTACAGTGTAAAAAAAAAAACTGCCTACCAATCAGATGCCACAAAATATTTGTTATAATATTTAGAAAATTCAAGGTCGAAGCTGCCGGTGCTTCTGGGAGTCTATGGGAAACCTTGCAATAGCACACGGTGCCAGGCATGAAAAGTGATGCTGAGCTAAAGTCCAGGTAAAGCAATAATAAATACTTCTGAGCTTGTCACACCACAGAAGAATGTGTTTTTAACCACCCAGCCAAATTTGAATGATTATAAACGTTAATAACAATTATAAACCCAACTCAAAAACAGCTCATCTGGCTGCTCAGCTAGATACAAATAGTCTTTTTTGCTTAGGCAGGTTCCTAACGGTGTGAAATGACCCGGAAGAATCTAAATAGCAGCCATGATAAGAGCTGATCGAATTCTCTAAATGCTAAAGAAAGGTGCTTCACTGCTTCCTTTCTTATCTCCTTTAGCACAAGGTACAATGGACCATCCTTTATGAAAGGAAAGGAGATAATGTTGTTCCACAATTCCTTGCGGCAGCAACATTTAAAGCAACGCATCATCAGTCTGCGAAAACAATCAACACTTTTCAGTGCTCTTTCCACCTTTGACCATAATACAGACGTCTGTCTTTCAAGAAAGAGATATGCAACATTTTTAGCCAGATGATGTTTTTAATTCAACATGTTTGAAACTTAAGAATGATGATATGTACAGTAGTAGATTTGTAGCCCTATCATGTTATGCCTATCTTGTATAAATTTAACAAGTATTTGCATACAATCATGCTGTAGCCGACTGATAGTCCGCTTATAATAAAATAATAACATGGGAGACTTTACCACTCTCAATGTGACATTTCGTTTCACTTTTGTGACTGGTATCCTATATAGATTTTTTACTTCAACTCCAACCTTGGTAATGAAGTAATATTTTTTCATCGGAGGTTGTCCACGAAGCCTGTATGAAACAACATGGTAAGAACGCACAGGGTGAAGTATTGAAGATGCACTTTTAGTAGTCCATCTTCGGAACTTAGTGGTTTCACCACAGCAGACCCACGTCAATAACAACCGCCGTCGCATAATTACGTAGCCTAGTCTAAGTGCAGTCGGATTCTCTTAGTCTCTTGTCTTTTCCTAAGTCCTTATGAATTCTCCTTCACATCTTTCCGAGACCTCATGATGTTTTCCATTGAGGTCAAGGAACAGTGGTTAGGAAAAGACAAAGGACGTAATTTTTTTTGACTTGTCTACCGGAGTCCATGTCTCAGGATTGTGGGGGCACGGTGAAATCATACTTGACTGACAGCTCCCTTTCAGCTCAAGTGCCATTTTATTTTCCATTCAATCACTAAAACGTTTTGTTATAAACTACCAAATCTATCAAATGGATTCTACTTGGTTAGAAGGTTGGACTAACTGACTAACTAACAAACTTGGTTAGACCACCCAAACCTGTGTTTTTATTTAAATATACCTCCCGGACTATGGCACTAATCATTTTAGCATTTTCCATTCACATACATGAAATAGTTAGCATTAGCTCTGCTATGCTACACTTTAGAGCTACTCATCAACTCTGGTAGAGCCATTCTATTATAAAGTGTTAGGGGAGGGGTTATGCTAAGGATGGCTGCAGTGTGTCATTGAGCCATGATTTCAGGCCCGCCAAAAAAATCCTGAACACAAAAATGGTGAAAAACAGTTTAATGGTCTAACTCCACAAGTCCACAAGTCTCAGTACTACATAGTTCACAGTCTTTTCACATGTTTTTAACAACTATTTTCTAACATGTATAATGTGTTTAGAAACAAATCTCTGAATTTGCTTTACCAAGACTCTAAATACTAAATTATAATTATCAAGTTAAAAAAGGTTATGAAAACATGTCCCAATTAATTCAAATGGAGGGTTTACTAACTCACAACTTGGCCAAAAATGTATAATTTATACTGAAAGGTCCAGGTGTGACAACTATGCCCAATGGTGTGACATGAGATCTGCGTCACTCCAGTGGACATAAGTATCACTCCTTTGGATATAAGATTAGGCTATATAAACTTAGATAAGTTACTTTAAACACAGTGTTTGACTTATTTTTCATCAACCAAGAACCAAGAAAAACAAATCCTTGTAATTTAAAAATTATATGTTTTCAGTTATATTAAATTGCAATATCATGCCAGAGGACAAATCCAAGCACTAACAGGTGAAATAGTTACATAAATGTGAAGACATTTTTTCTTTTTAATTGAATGGGACCACATACAAATTTGAGATGGCCAGACCTCAAGTCATGCAACCATGCACTTTTTGAAAAACTTTTTTATTTTTTATTTGGCCAAACATCAACAACTCAAATACAATGAGCTGCTGGACTTGACTAAATTACAATAAGTTGGAAGAAAATGTTTGATTTTAAGCTAATTAAGTTGTTTTTAAGTTAATTTCAGTCACTTTATTATCCTAGATGGGAAACCTGACTTGCAGGGGGCACAAGATAAAAACAACACAAGTACAAAAAAGTATCCTTGACATACAATATACAGAACACAGTAACACAGCAAAGCAATATCTAAAGTGTTAGATTACATGTGCACATTGAGCAGGGTTATTGCACAGGGAACAATGGAGTTTTTACTCCTATTGCACTTAAACCGGGGTACTCTAAATCTGCAACATGAGGATAGAGTGTCAAACTCAGAGTGAAGGGGGTGGTCCAATATACTGTCCAATATAGTCCTGGCCTTGTAGAGAACCTGCTGGTCACCTTACCAGCCACCTTAGTGCTCAGTGGTTTTTGTCTCTGATGTTCAGGTTACCTTACCAAACAATCATAGAAAAAGTAAGAACAGATTCAGTAAATTACTTGTAAAACAATGACATCAGTTCCCTATCTACATTAAAAGCATTTAACTTCCCGAGGAAGTACAAACGTTGCTGTCCCTTCTTATAGACTGACAATTTGCATCAAAGTTCAGCTTATTGTCAACGACTGATCCAAGATATATATATATTGTTCTCCAAATTTACTGCCAGTACCTTTGATGAAGATCTGAGATGGTGGGTGAGATCATTTCCTTCTAAAATCAATGGCCATATCCTTGGTTTTTGTGATATTGAGTTGAGGGAAGGCCTCATCACACTGTTTGACAAACTCATCTACCACCAGCCCCATGCACAGATTCATCTTTATGGAGCAGGCTGATGATAACTGTATCATTAGCGAATTTCAAGATGTGCCTGTCCTCATTCTTTCTTTCTTTCTTTTTTCTCTCTCTCTCTTTCTTTCTTTCTCTATAATGAAGAGAAGTCATTTTTGTTGGAACTTGACCTTTCTTAAAGTTTGAACAAAATCTCAAGGTGTACCTGAGCTTACTCCAAAGCACACACTTGGCATACTGGCTGAGAACCGTTGCAATACAGTACACTGAGGAATAAGATCAACTTGACTTTCAGACTCAGATTAGGTTCCCAATGCACCTTACTGCCAATTACCTCAAATGCCACACTGAAATGTGTTCTCTCTGGAACTCCCACACTTTAAAATTTCACTCTATGTAGGAATAAAAAGTAAATAGCATTTGACATCACTGGCCAGTTCCACCATTTTGTGTGCACAAAAACAGCAGTGTCTTCCTGACCCTGTGCTGTATGTGTGCGTACACAACGTGCATGTCTGTCTTTGTGTCTGTGTGTGTTTGTCAGTCAGTACATATGTCTCTATCTGACTTTGTGATTGTATCTGTGTGGGTGGGCTTGTATAAGAGATGGCCTCCACATGCAGGCTCCTTCACCCTCCCTACTCTCTTTGTGATCTCTGCTTACCAGCAGGAGGCTGCTGACCGGTCAACAGCTACCCACTGAGAGGTGAGAAAACCCATCTAGTTATACTATAAAGTGGCACAAACACGAGAGCTTAGTCAAAGAGTCTGCCATCTACTGCACAAGCAAGACAAAAGCACATCCCATATTAATTAAGTAAAAGAGGAAAGGCACCATCAACAAGGTCATCGGAGGACTGCAACATTGTGACTGCCAATGTCTAAACCCTTGAAACTCAAAAAAGGCCTCAGTCAAGGATGAAGTGGAGGGTAAACTCACTTAAACTCAGTTTACCCACCTTTTTATTTTGTAAAGAAGAGTTTACCCACTTTTATAAGCTGATATAAATCTTTATGATTGAAATTTGTCGTATATACAATGGTAAGCAGTACCAGACTGATGCAAACTTAACTCAAGTGATTGGCAAATTGGCTGAGTGACGCACTGGTCTCTGGTGCAC
>OMKL01152820.1:0-10218 GCA_900302295.1 Parasudis fraserbrunneri | reverse complement strand
GTCTCGCTCTCTCTCTCTCTCTCTCTCTCTCTCTCTCTCTCTCTCTCTCTCTCTCATGCCTTCTCTTTCTCATCATTTTCTCACCATTATCATTATTACCATTGTATAACCAAATACAAGTACACTGGTCCATGGTAAAATCCATGAAATTTTGAAACAAAAAGTATTGCATGTCGATGGCCGAAGAGCAAAACCTCCTATCTGCATAATTTTCTGATTGGCGGATTTCACTTTGAATGATGAGAACAAGGAAGGCTGCTCCTATTCAGTCTGTGAATAGTCTGTGGGGTCCACTGTGAATTTTAGAACAGATAGGAGGTTTTGCTCTTCGGCCATTGATGTGAATTTAAATTCATTAATTGTAGTATTTTATAAGAATTTCGGGAGGAGGCTTACACCAATGGCACATGTCACCACACTCGGCCCCATCTCTCGCTTCTGTCTCTCCGCCTCGCTCGCTGGTTCCATAGAAACCCTCCCACACTCATGCGCCAGTACCGAGCCAATACACCATATAGCCCCTCTCTGGCCGTGCTGCTGGCTATTTGTCCCCATCTCGTGCCTTTTACCCTTCAAATACTCCCCTTTTCCTTCATTCCTTTCAGGTCGAAATCCCTTCATATCAGGCCTTCATATCCTCTTTCATACAACTCACGACCACACAAGCGCGACCACATAAGCACACCAAATTGTATGTAATTATATTGTATTGTACACTGTGATATATGTTGTACCTCATATTACACGTGCATATTACACGGTTGAGGAGCGAAGGAAAACTAGCATCTCACGTTTTCTGAATGTATGTACATTTTTAAAACTGTGACAATAAAAGAATCTTGAATCTTGAATGAATCTTGAATTCACATCACCAAACATTGGTCATCCTAACTTATTCACCTCATTCTCCGCTGGCTGCTACGAGCCTGCTCTCTTCTCCTCACCCGTGCTCTGTCAGCTCACAGCCACACATCTCGGCCCCACACACATAGTTCCACATATAGGTATGCCATCCGTTTCTCTTCCTGCTGTCTAAACGCAATCAGTTGCAACAGTTATTACCCCGACATTCTCAACACAGCAGAATCATTCACGAGAAGTTGACTTGGCTACTTCAGCATCGATTTAGCCAGTCATCATGCATTATTATCCCGATCATTCATGTACTACTTTCATCACCAGCTATAGCCAGCCTACTACTACACCTATCATTACTTATACCAATAATTATCATAATAATCATAAGCATGACAATGATTAATAGAATAACACATGTTAATCATAACAATATCACACAATGGCAACCATCCACGATACAACCCCACAGTTGGACCATATGGGAGCACTCAGAAGCTGGACTGGGGAGTGCACACCAGCCAGGTGGTAAAGAAGGCCCAACAACGCCTCTACCACCTCAGGAGGCTATAAAAATTTGGCATGGGGTCACACATCCTGAGGGCCTTCTACAGAGGCACCACGGAGAGTATATTGATGGGCTGCACCACCGTATGGTTTGGAAACGCCAACCAGCAAGACCGCCAAGCACTGGAGAGGGTAGTGTGCACGGCTGAGAAGATCTTCGGGTGCAAGCTACCCACTATAGTCAGTATATTCACAGAGCGGTGCGTCAGCAAAGCCCGCAGGATCCTGAAGGACCTCACCCACCCAAATCACAAACTGTTTGAGCTCATGCTGTCCAGTAGGTGGTATTGAAGCCTCAAATCCTCATCAAAAAGAACCCTGAACAGTTACTTCCACAGAGCAAACAGACTATTAAATGAGAGACACTGAAAATGATCACCACACACACACACACATAAGATACTTCAAATCTCACTCACCAAAAACGTCCTGACAAACATCAAACTTGCATTGTCCAGGAATCAAAGGAGACTGGGTAAAAGTGACCTGGGCTGCATTCGATTCCAGGTGAAAATGCTGTCTTAAATGCCCGGATGAAAAATGGCTACCAAACAAATTCAGTTCCAACTTTTATGAGGGAAGGGAGCATTTACATTCCCTTGATTCCTTGATCCCTCCCTTCCAGGAAGGGTATAAAATGCAAGCTTCCAACATGAAGTGTGTAGCTTATTGACAAATTTCAGTTTTGATACTTCTTTATTTAAAGTTAATTCCTTGTCTGTTCATATGCTGCACCATTTAAAGGCGATCAGCTTGTAAAAAGAAACACATTTTATTAAACTGAACGTTGCAAATATTTTAATGATTTTGAATAATAACAATAATAATAATAATAATAATAATAATACATTAAATGTATAGCGCTTTTCAAGATACTCAAAGATACTTTACAAAGAACATGAAACAAGTAAAATCAGAACAAAGGAACAAAGGTGGGAAACAAAAAGACAAAATGATGGAAGTAGAAATAAAAAAGAGATTAAAAGCAGTTTTGAGTGTAGAGGTGAGTTTTGAGTACGATTTTGAAGGAGGGGAGTGAGATGGAGTTCCTGATGTGGGTAGGCAGAGAGTTCCAGAGGGTGGGGGCAGCAGAGGAAAAGGCCCTGTCACCCCAGGTTCGGTGCTTGGTCCTTGTGGGGGTGAGTAGGTTGCTGTTCCTTCTGGACATATTGCAGTTTGTTGAGGGATTTGGAGGGGATACCATAAAGTAGGCTATTGCAGTAATCATGTTGTGAAGTGATGAAGGAGTGAATGATGGTTTCACCTTCAGACATCAGTCAGTTTGTTATGACAGGAAGTCGTAGTGAATCATTGGGAGAGACTGTCAATGGGTTGAGAAGAGGACTTTAGAGGTGCCGGAAGCAGACTGAATGAGATTGGTCTAGTTTGTGGAGCGGGCTGATTGAAGAGCGTCCTTGTATTTATGGATGTTCTTTGTAGTTGTCAATGTGTACTGAGAGGGTAGTTTTCTTTTGTAGTCATTCCAGTAATAGTCATGCTATTGCTTTCATTTGTCGTACAGTGTAGTTCTGTGGTAATCCAGGGGGCAGAGTGAGAGAAAGATACAGTGTGGGGGGTTTTTTATAGGGGAAAGTTGGTCAAGACAGGAGGAAGGCATGTTGTTATATTGGTCAACTAAATCAGAGGTGTCAGGGTTGTCAGGGAGAGTGAAGTCAGACATTTTTTCAGAGAGGTTTTTTTTAGATGATAGCAGTGACCAGGGGTTTGGAACCGGAAAGTTTAAATGCAAAGTATTCAAAGGAGGATAGAGTTATTCCAGTAAAGGACCACGATACCACCACCACGGCCCTCAGAGCATGGTTTGTCCAGGTAAGAATAGCCATCCAGTGTGGTTAGGTTGAGTGAGAAATAGTCATGTGGTTTTTGCCATGTTTCAGTTATGCAGAAGAGATCAAGCTTATTGTCAGTGATGAATTTGTTAAGGAAGGCACTTTTATTGTTCAGGGATCAAGTATTAAACAGGGCAAGTTTTAAGCGGAGTTGGTTTGTGATTGGTTGAGAGGATTTGGCTAGGGGGTGCAGATTGGTTGTGTTCACGTGCAGTTGGTTGTTGTGATGAAGTAACACGGAAGAGCGGCTAACTGTTGTTGTAATTGAAAAGGCAACGGTCCTAGCCTACATGGGCTAACCGCACCGGGACTGAAAACAATCCAGCCAGGGATATGTCTCAGCAATCAGCGGAGCAATCAGTGGAGGAGACTACCCCGACTGGGGTCCACTGTTCAGCAGCAGTCGGGTGTATATTCCTTGCTTGAGGTGGCTCCAGGGCTAACGTCAAAATCTTATCTTGGAGGCAGAGATCTACCCAAATAAAACATTTCGTTTTATTTTATGATGATTTTATATATGCCAGAGGCATCCTTCATTTCAATCCAATTACATTTTTGGCATTTAAAATAATCTGTTGTTTTTTCTTAAATTTTTTTACAATATTATGTGTGAGTTGGAGTTGAGTGGGGACAGGTGAGCAGTTGCTGTTGTTGGCCAGGTTCTGCCAAGATGGGTCTGGAGAAATTCACAGTATGATAAGTTATTATATAGCGGTATATACATATATATGTATATATACATATATATATATATATATAATATATAATATATAATAATATGATATAATATATAATGTAATATATATGTACCGTCCCATAACTATACTGTAACTTATTATACTGAATTTATCCAGACCTCTCTTGGCAGAACCTGAGGTGTGGCCAACAACAGCGACTGCTCACCTGTCCCCACTCAACTCCAACCCACACATCAAATTAAAAAAAAAAAAATGTAAGAAAAAACAACAGATTATTTTAAATGCCAAAAATGTACTTTGGTTGCATGAAGAAACAAAAAAGTGCAATACCAAGAGGAGCACTTTTGTCAAGAGGTCGCTGTTTGATAGTGTAATGACTCCAACTAGTAGCACCATTAAGTTCAGTTGCATACATTGTAACCATGTGACCCATTCACTCACTGATCCACTTGCTACTACGCTGATTAGTGAGATTGCCTACAGGTGCAAATGGATGAGTGAATGAGCAACTGGGAGTTTTTTCTTTAAAAGCCTTTGTCTTTTGACTTGAGCGATCAAATGCTGCTGCTGCTGGGGTCTGGGCATGTTTGTTCTCCTGTTCTGAGGTACGCTTGATCTTTTATGTTGGCGTTGAATTGCCTATTGCACAGAGTCATAATATAATTTTATCTGGCTCTCTGGGTAGCGGAGGTACCCGTTAAACTGGGATCCGTGCAACCCATTCAATGGTTCCTCTTTTGCAGTGTTTAAGGTATGTCCTGCCAATACCACCCTGCTTATTTGAATTGTGCACAGTACTTGTAGTACCGTCTAACTTCTGGCTGCTCTTACGGGTTACGGTGTCACCCGTTAATTGGCTGACCATTGATCATATCCATTGAGTCCAACAATATCCCACCTTGTTGAGTAACTTTTTTTGTTTTAAATCGTTTTATTTATTTTCTTTTTTTAATACACATCCCCATGGCGCTGTGGGTGACTTATTGTTTTACTATTCATTGTTTTATTTTTGTAGACGTTGGAACCCCAAAAGTGAATTAATCCAAGCTGAAGCGTAAAAGACTGCATTGTGAAGTATGTAGATTGACTGATGATTGAGTGATTAACTGATATATTCAAGTTTACACGCTTGTATCTGCGGCCTGTTACTAATGTGTCACTTTCTTCTCCAAGGTGTGTGCAGTCTAGTAGGCGTGTTCTAGCCCTGTTGGTATCGGCCACTTTTTTCTAGTTACTCACTGTTTTATCGCAATTGTCTGTTTGAGAGTGATTAAGATGATTTCCCATTTTTTAGTTATTTAGTTTAAATAGCCCCACGCATAGAGCAAGGACTTAGGTTGTGACACCCCAGTGTTTTACCCAGTCTGGGGTGAAGTGATTCTGTAGCGAATAACGTGTTGTAAATGTAACTGCCTATTCTGTGTCTTTATAGTGCTTAGTCCAGTGCCATCGGTCACGCGCCCTTCGAAGTCGGGTGCCCCCTCCCGTTCTCTCCTGCAGTCTCTGCTTCGGTGTGTCAGTTGGGGGGAATTTCCTGCACGCGTGGTGTTGTAATGATATTTGATTTTTGCACTAGTCTACCCATTTGGTTTAGTGTCTTCTGGCTTTACATGTGTGATATTCCTTCCATTTGGTGTGCTGTGTGGATTTCTCTTCTGTCTACTTCACTCTCTCCTTTAGGCACTCGTGGCTGGAGGCGGGGGCTAGGCGGCGATGTGGTCACGCGGCTATCCAGGGCAGGCAGTGCGGTATCTTCAGTCATTTTTAATTAGCATAACAAATATTTGGAATTTACTGTATGTGTACACTGGAATAAAGATTATTTTTCCATTTTCATAAAATCCATGCCGCATCTGATACTTTGAACCTGTGTTTTTGAGTAACCGAGATTATTCTTTAACAATTGAGTTCTTTCTAGTCGTCAAAATAAAAGTCCCTCTTATTTATTCCAATTGAGTTCCTTCCACTCATTAAACAGAAGGTGGCGTGGTTCAGTCAGGACCTATTTCGCTAGTGGTGTAAGGTCGGGTCACCACAATAGCATTACAGGTTCCACTTCAGGTAAGTATGGTGTGAACCTTGTAGGGCTGTTGGCGCGAATTTCGAGAGTCTAATATAATTCGAATAGTAAACATTTTATTACTATCGAATGCCGTAATTACTACTCGCGGGTATGACTTTCATGCTGCTTAATACTGCTAGCTACTTCGACCCAACGAGACCAACAGCAGGAGGTGCGCCAGAAAGTGAAAAAGGAGCTGACTGTTATTGCGGCTTATTTAAGTAACATCCACTTCTATTCAGCCAGCAATCAGATAAGCAGGTCATATATCACTCTCGTCAGACTGAAAAAATGGAGACGGGCCAAAACGCAGATAAACTTATTTTCAGCGAATGGCGGGTCTCGTCCAAGCACAATGAAGCCCCTTAGGATGCAAAATATCTCCGTACCGACGAGGCGATTTGCGCAGGTGACAGTAGTCTGTTAGACAGATTTACGCACAGGTGTCAAGCTCGCCTCCCCAGCTGACCATCCTGGATGAGTCGGTACAAGCGAATGACAGCAAATCTTAAATGGAACGCGGTGTCATGCATTGTCAACATTAGTAACAGTTTTTATTTTTCATATCGACCGCATCATGAAGACGATAAGCAAACACTATTAGAACAAATATAAAAATAGACCAAGGCCACTGATACTAAATCATAGGCCCACATTTCGATAAAATGAATTCCATGTCATGCGTAAATAATGGCACCAAAACGGACAATATGGAAAATGGTTATGAGAGGCACTGGACGTATTCCACCTTTGGAATGTAGATCTTGAGAAACTTGAATCCAAGAACAAGTCAGAGGTCTGAATGGGGAGTAGCGCAATTTACCATAGTATCACGTTGCGTGCACTCGTATTTCAAGTCTGAATCGGTCCCCAAGTGCCTAAGCTTAATTATTTACTTAGCAAGAAATAAATGTTTATTGGTAATGTCGGGATGCCCTCTAGTGGACAGAACGTATAAGACAGTGACATTGGCGAAGTATACGCCTGTGTATTCAGTGTACAGGTACATAGTAAATATTAATAATTTTACTAAATTTGAGCATTAAAAATAATAAGGAATGAAATTCGAATGGGATTAGAGGCAGATTGACAGCTCTAGAACCTTGCGTACTTTCTGAACTTCTCTCAGACTGTTCCAGGAGGCCCTCCCGCTGACTCACCTCGTCATGTGTTATTTTTACATTATGTGTCCCAGAGTTCCCGTTGGCCTAGCAACCGGTTGTGAATAACATAATGGACTTAGCTCCACAGTGTTATCACGTTGCCTAGCGAGAGCTTTATTAAAAGACCAGTGAATGATTTGTACCCATCTCAATAGACCTTTCAAGAGTTTCCCACTGACAAGTCTTTTATGTCCACCACTATATCCCACCAGTTCTGCAAATGAAAAACCTCTCCAATTTGATGTGTCTAATATTACTTTTCCAATTATTCTACCTATCTACGCATATCCTAAAATTAACCATTGCGTTTAATTGTGAGTAGGAATGAATCAAATGTGCACTGCTCATTTTGATTGGAGTTCTAAATCAGGGGAAGGTTATTCTAAGACAGCACCCATTATGACACATACTTACTTGCTGTTGAACTTTTGTTATCAGTGTATCAAAGTACCACAGTAAACATGCTATACATCAAGGTGAATCTAGAAGGGACAATGTTAACTCAATTAGCTCACTCCTTCATTTTACATTATCCATACAAATGCATTGCTTTGATATAATTTGGAACCCCTCTTTATTCACACATGGAATATCATCTAGGTAAGGGGTATTAAAGGCACCATTTAGTGTTGGCTTGCTTGTGTTTGGTTAATACTGTACACAATATATATAAAATAAATGGAAACAGCTGTCAAATACAAACTACACAGGTACTGTTCCTGCTGCCTGCTGGGATTGGAAACGTCGTTTGAACAATACTTATACAATGCAATGTTTTGCCCAATCTAAATTGCTGGTTTGACTTATGACGATATCGCTGCCACCAAGAAGTTCATCAGACATTTTTGCAAGAGTGAGGAAAAGAGCACCATACTGAAGGCTGGTTGGTTCCCGTTCCCTATCTCCCTGTGAAATAAATAATAATTTGGAAGACACTTTCCATAGTGATATCACCTTTGGTCATTCTGATCCTATTGGGAACCAGTGTTATTCCCATGTTATAGATTTTAAAGACCGCTGACACCTGTTTGACTTCGACTTTTACCAACTGAGATCCTATACTGCAGTTAATGACGTGATGGAAGAGCTGACGCACACGGAGAGCCAAGAATCGATAGAATTCAAATGAATATTCTTCCAAGGGCATTTGGCTGATACGGTAGGCCAGAGAACATTACAAGACACAGAAAGCTATGACGTTACCAGGGTTGGGATTGGGAAGGTTGCTTTTAAAATACATTCCATTACGGATTACCTGTTTACAATTGTAATCAGGTATATCCCGGAATGGCCCGAATTCTCAATCCACCTTTTGACCATGTCCCTAATCAGAGCCATTTAGGAGTAGTTAATGTTTTTAGTTTTATGAAAATAGCAAGATTACTCTAGATAGAAACTTTACAGGCCTCCTTGCCATTGTAAGGGAAACATATTTGTCAAGTTAACCATGCATTTTTCCAAAATTTGATTGGATCTGGCGATCATATGGTTTGGCCTATCAATTATATAAATGACAAATGACATTTGAAGATGTTAGTCCACAGATTCCACACAGCAAGTTTGGTGAGAATCAGGTGAACAGGCAAGGGGGAGTAGGGAAAAAGGTGTTTTTTCAAGAATTCCCGACTAACAGATCAGGAGGTAAACTAATTTGAAAATTGAAAGTTCTGCCTGATTGTGGTCATGGGGTCTATAGGCATTGTCCTCTAGGGGTCATGAATGTGCACAGCAAATTCGAAAAGATTCAAACAAAAGGAATTTGAATACACAAATTAGAAAATTTAAAGTTTGGCCTGATGGTGGCACTAGAGAAAAGGTCATGGGGTAACCAGAATCAAAAGAGTTCATCCTCAGGGGGGCATGAATCTGCACCTCAAATTTGAAAAGATTTGAATGAAAGCTATCACGTTCACAAGTAGGATATGAATATTTGAATGTTTAGAGAAGTCAGTTCACTCTGCCGCCATCTTGATAACAGGAACAAAACTAACAAGACCTGACTATCTCTTTGAATGGCGAGTCATAGATAGGCCTATCTAAGACTCTTTCATATATATCATCATTTTTCAAGTCACAAATTACTGACCCAGAATTAGGGATGTTGGGATTAACCGGTTTCACCATAATTGCGGTTAGAAAATGTCATGGTTTCCAAGCCATAAAAAGTTTAGAAGCTACGATATCTAGCTAAGGTATTCAGCCCTGCATTAGACATTGCCACTTGAAGACTTATCGTGAGTCACTTTGTGTGAGTCAATCATTGTTAGTTAGTGAGTACCACTGTTAACGAGCAGAGAGGAGACTTGCTGTGAAAATGGCAGAGGGAACTGACATCCCAGCCTTACATGAGCCAAAAAAAGCACCTTAAATCGGCAGTGTGGGAGCATTTTGGATGTGTAAAAAAAATTACCAGGGGGTTGTTGGAAGACAGATATCCAATTTTCCAATGAAAAGTTACTGCCGACACGTCTAACGTTGTGCATCTTTGAGATCACCATCCATAGTTTGCCCACATCAAGGTAAAATACGTAACCCACTAACGTAGGTGACTGGCCAAAAACAGTTCAACTCACCCTGGAGCAGGTCACAGCAGAGCAGTCTGTTATTTGAGGGGATAACGTTACTACCAGCCCCAAGTGAATGGGACAGGCTGAGACTCTCTCTCTCTCTCTCTCTCTCTCTCTCTCCCCCCCTCTCTCTCTCTCTCTCTCTCTCTCTCTCTCTCTCTCTCTCTCTCCCCCGCTCTCTCTCTCTCTCTCTCTCTATCTATCTCTCTCCATCTCTCTCTGTACGTTCTGTAGGCCTATATTCCAATTGAACCATTTTGAAATTATTTTTCAGTAGCCAACTGTTACACTATAAAAACGAACTGGATAGTTGATGATGATGATAAATAGTTCAGTTCATTAGCTATATTAGAAATACTCTAAAATCATTAAGTCTGCTAATAGGCCACTGCCACTCTGTCGTGTGTGTGTGTGTGTGTGTGTGTGTGTGTGTGCATGCGTGTGGGTGTGTGTGTG
>OMKL01152818.1:0-17098 GCA_900302295.1 Parasudis fraserbrunneri | reverse complement strand
GCTTCCCCCACCTCCCTCTCATGCTCCTGTCTTCCCGGCTTCTTACGTCCCATTTTTATTCCTGCTTGGGTTGCATCTAATACTCTTGATACTCTCCTCTCCTCTCCCACCACCCCTACCTCTTCCCTCTCTCTCATTCTAAGCAGCACTGCAGCGAACTCTCTCGCCCTACTCCATTTCCCCTGTCGATAAGGAGATGGAATTTTTATCAGTGTTAATAAAGCCTCTCTTTTTTTATAGCCTGCTGGGGCCTCATTTTGCCTCTTCACACTGTTGTTAATGCACGAGGGTGTGGGAGATATATGTGTGTTGGCAACTGTGTGCCAGGGGAGGCAAGAGAATATTAACGTGCGTGTGAGTGTGCGTGTGTATGTGTGTGTGTTTGCAAGTGAGGCGGGAGTGGAAGGAGACATAGGGGTGGTTCGGTACCCACTTATCTCTGATTCAGAACATAGAGTTTAATCAGGCAAGTCCCTCGGCTCTATTTGATTAGAAGTCTTCTGCCTAAAAGCCGTTTCACAGTCCGCACATAGCATACACGGACCGGAGTCCGCTGGGGTCCTAAAATGATGTGATAGCCGACTTCAGCGTATGTCCACATAGGCATGTCCGTGCGCCCCTCAAATTCGTCAGTCCGCGTGTACCTCGAGTTTGTGTACTAGCGTACCGGTTTTATACAAAACATGGCTCGGCACATGTGCTGATCAAAAGAGATCGGTGGATCATCCAACACAGTCAGTGGCTTTTCACACCAAAGTTTGTTCTGAAATGGTCTGAATCAAAAGTGAAATTGTTACTTTTGTTGCAGTTTTTTATTGGTTCAGTTATGTTTCACATTGCCAATTGAAGAACGACCCAAACTTTCTAAACAAAGCCATGTGATCACGCAGGTTAGCCTTTTATTGGATTTTCTCGGGCTTCAAACTTTTAAGTTGTATCACTATACAACTCTAAGTCGATCTCTTTCCCCACATTTACCGAATTTCCCCACGGGATAATAAAGTATTTCAATTCAATTCAATTCAATTCATGGGAAACATGGGAGATTAACGGGAGAAATGACCAAAAGGGAGAACTGCTGGAGAAAGGGTTAAAAAAAGGGAAAAATGGGAGTTTTGGCAGATATGTTATCCAAATGAACATATATGAACAAAAATAATCTTGTGATCTCCACCTTGGCTTGCACAAAATGAAATACTATGTTTTCCAATTCATTGCCAGTGATTAATTATGTCTGTCTAGGCTATTAAATTATGCATGCGAGGGATTTGTTTCGTATCACAACATTATTTCTATTTTGCACTTACCAGCATTGAATATAATAACCTTATGATGATGAAAAACACGCACATTTGGAAATTTTGAAAAACTGTCCAGTCAGCTTAATTAAATTTCAAACCTGATGCACAACAGATTAAAAACATTATTCCAAAAAGAGACTTGACTTAGACCACATGTGTCAAACTGAATATGGCCCCCAGAATGAATTCCCTTATCAGTTAATTTTGGCCCGCTGCCTCTCCTAGGTGCAATTCAATTGGCCTGTGATACAAATCAAATGCACCTCCGTCTCGCTGCGCGGCAATACAAATGTTTCGACTTTCCAAACAAAGGCACAGAGCGTTGTCTGCACCTGCATTGTGTTTTTATTGAATATGAATGCATCAACTCTGCTTTCGTGGGCCATTGGAGGAGGATCCGATATTTAGCCTTCAGTTGGACCTCATGTTTTATTTACTTTCGCTTTTAAAAGCTCGCCAGTCATCCGCTGTCACTCAACTCAGGCCGTGGTATTATTTGGTTGCATCTAATTTTACTTTATCAAGTGAATTATTGCTAATTCATCATACCTACTCTGAAATCAAATCCGTGGAAATTATTGGTTTTGCACAAGATAAGTGAAAGCTAAAGAGATGCTGAGGTGAGAGATGTTTTGTGTGTGTTGCATGTGTATGTGTTCCACTTACTTTTAACAACTACTTACAGTTTAACCTAGAATTGCTAATCTTTTGGGTGAATAACTAATTGAAAGCTAATATATCTCATTTAGATATTATTAGCTTGCAAATTCATCATTAATTTCACGTACCTACTCTGAAATCAAAGTCGTGGAAATAATTATTTTGCGTGAGCTGACAGATGTTTTGTGTGCATGTGTGTGTATTCTACTTCGTTTTCTGACCAGTTTAGCCTAGAATTGCTAATCTTACAAACTCTTGTGGATGAATAATTAATTGAATCCTAATATATGTAATTTAAACCTGTAAAAATATATAATAAGCCAATATCCATCAATGACACCTCCTTACTCACCTTTTAAACAAACAGCCCTCCTTGTATTCATTGACGCACCAGAGAATGAACAGAAATGCATTTACAACATATTTAGCTGGTATGCACAAATTTAATAGATAAACGAAATGCCCATTAAGCTAGTGACCTCAGGAAATTGCACCTTTTTTAGGTATTATTATGTGTCCGGCCCGCACAATCATCTGTATTTTTCATTTTGGCCCCCTTGGTAATTGAGTTTGACACCACTGGTCTAAGTGGTCCAGTGGATTGTTACCCTCCCATACATCTCCACTATTATCAAAGACAATGGTAGACCATCCCATCAGTCCAAGTCTATCCTGATTCCATCTATACATATTATTTTAGGGCTGTCAATATTAATGTGTTGATTTGAGCAATTCATTTGAAAACCTTAACACATAGAAAGAACATTCATGTAATTTGACCCTAATCGCCTCACATAACTTCAAAAGTGAGCTGCAGTGGTAAGAGTGACATGTAAACTGGGAGAACGATGAGTAACAGACATCCTCTGGTCTACTGAAAGGCAGATTTCATTGTAAAAAAAAAAGTTTCCAAACAGACCTTTGGATTAAACCAAGTTATATGCACATTATGGTCTTTCCAATGCCACAAGAGGTTTGAAGTAACATTACAGTCTACGGGTCAAGTTAAGGCCATCTTTGCTGATGATGCTGGTGGTGTTTCCCATTCTAAAGGAGCCAACAGTGCAGCTGGATCAACTCTGTCAACAGACAGACTCAGAATAGAAATAATAGTTACATCAGATAACAAATATATTCACAAAATTGATCGCCATTCAACATTACTGAGGACTCCTTTTGTCATGCATTTCCTCATTACCACTGCATCTTCAGATGCATTTTGCTATGCATTTCATTTGTGTTAACTGCGATTAATCCTCCTATCATGCGATTAATGAGTTGAGAAAAATGTTTGACAGCCCTAGATTTTTTTTATTTGTCTTGTATAGTTTATCAATGCGGGGAGGGATGAAGATTACCAAATATATAATGCCGTTGGTAGGCAATTCAAAGATTACGGTAGTCTTTGTGTGTTGTGTGTAACACCCCTCATCACTATGTTTTCTGTTTTGTCCACATTAACCTTATACCCTGAATAGTATCCCAACTCTAACCATTTACATAAGGTGGGGGACTGCAGGGCTCTGTTAAGTAGAGGAGCACATCATCAGCATACACCGAGATATTTTGCTCTTCTCCAATTGTATTATGCATTTATCTTCTCAGTTGTGTCAACAGTTTAAACATCAAATAATAGAGGTGAAAGACTGCAACCCTACCATGTGCCACATCCTAAAGTGAAAGAATCCGAGATGACTCCATTTGGACATACTGGACATACCGTCTTAGGGAAAGAGTACAGTATTTTCACCCAATAGAGACCTTGCACGGAATATTAAGAATGCCCATTTGTTCTCCATGTTGGAGAACAAGTCACAGAGGAACAGTAATATCATGCTTTTCCAATGTTTTACCCACTCTACCACTGCACAGATAACAGTGGTTAGCAATGGTTACAGGCAGCCATTTTGGAAGAAAGAGAACTACCCGAACATTCCAGGCAAGGTCTCTATTTGTGAAATCAGAAACCAAAGCCAAACTGTCAATGACTGAAAAAGGAAAAGAACTTTCAGTACAAAAGGTCAAAGGCCTTTTGGTATCATGGGAAAGGACTATATATTTATCTACAGCACTTTGGGAATGTGCCATTATATTGAAATGTCTAATTTTCATGTCATTTTCAAGTGTATCTTAATGTCTATACACTACAGTACATTAACGGCACAATGCTACCCCCCGTTTTAACGGTCACCCCACTATTGACTTTGTTTACATGGCGCTTTTTTGGACTGAAGGCATTTTTCTTTCTTTCATTGTTTGAGCCTTTGATACAGGGACTGGCAATATGTAACAGCTAAACATGAGGTTTACATGATGGTTTACAGTCTGAGGCTGTTAAAGGTTTGTTACATTTGTAATGTTTGGAAACACTGGAATAATTTTGGGTGGGGAATTTTGGGTGATGATGAGCTGAGAAAGTTCAAGAAAGCTTATTTCCCATCTACAAGCCAAACTCTTCAAGAAAATATACAAGTATACCCAATCGTCAAATTCTGGATTGTACCTTTGGATCACTTTCTGGGTGACAAATAAACAAAGCCCAACTCATTACATAACTACATGCAAGAGGGGATATTTTTTCACCATTTCAGATATTTACCACATTTGATATGCATGGATCCATGGATGCGAGGAGCAATGTTACATACCAGTGTTAGGAGGACTGCTGGTTTCAGGTGGGAAAGGTCATCAACAATCTGTAGGGGCACAAAAGGGCAGCACAGAGGATGTCTGTTACACAGAGTAGAGCATGGGAGACAATGTAGCTTCCCGTTTTCTTATTCTATTGGTCTGCAGACCCAAAGGTCACTCTGATGAGCACTGATGTGGTTCTACGCGTCCCCGTCCCCCCACCCGTCCCCCCCGGTACGGAACACATTAAATGGCATAGCTCAAATCAATTCACCACTCCTCTGCAAACAGCTCAAATGACAAGTGATACATCCGTGACTAAATAATGTTCAGACAATAACTGTAGGGAAATATTGGGAGCATTAAGCTAATGTTACACCCGTTGGCTTCACACATCCATCACAAAGTCTCTGCACGGCTTAAAAACAAAGCTAGGGAAATCAATAGACCTTTCAGTGAATGCGAATTCAATGTGATGGCATCATTCCTCAATAGGCTCACCTACAGTAACATGAAATAACATTTCATATGATGAATAAATCAGATACTGAGGGGATTTAGTTTTAATCTTATTTGAGGAAATGGGTTTTGTAGTTGAGAAAACAACACAAGACAAGTGGATACCTGTTCCCTTCTGTACATACCGTGAAGTCTGTAAGATTTAGGACAGTGACATTTTTGTTGTTGTTTTGGCTCTGAACTCCAGCACATTGGTTTTGAAAGGGAACAATAACTATGAGGTTAAAGTGCAGTCTTTCAGTTTTAATTTGAGGGTGATCCCGGTTTAATCCATATCAGGTGTCCCGTGAAGGAACGGTAGCCCTTTTTATGCATAGTCCCGCCATTTCAGGGGACCAAAATTATTGGATAAATTAACATGAACTTAAATAAAGTTGTCATTTTTAATATTTGGTTGCAAATCCTTTGCAACCAATGACTGCCTGAAGTCTATGACCCTTAAAGGGCTATTTCACTTTAATAGAACTTGTCAAGTGTCAGCAGTCTTACCTCTATGTAAGAGCTTCCACAAGTAAGCTAGCGACCACTGCTGTCCCTGTCGTCTGCAGACAACACCACCATTCCTCCCAGGTGTCAGGCTCCTCATTCACTTCCATTCTTTTTGGGGAGCTAGTCTGGAGCTAGATAGATACCAATTTCCTCTCTGTGTGCTCACTAGAAAGGGATCTGGCTGGCACGCTTGAAAGGGGGGGGGGGGGTCTTTCTCTACTGAATGCACAGAGAAAATTAATATCTATCTTGTCTGGCTCTGGAGAAGACAGTAAGCGCAGTTCCCATAATCTCAGGTACACTTCACTAATAGAGCACTCTATTTAAACTGAGAGGACCAACCTGTTCTGCACGGCTTGCCTGCTTCTGCTGCTGCTGTGTTGCTCTATGCTCATGCTCTGCTGCTGCTCACAAGTATTGCTACTTGCTATGCGTGCTTTGCACCTCACCCTCCACCACCCCAGCTTCCACCTGTTGTTTGGATCTGCTTCTATGTACTGTAGGGGGGACATAGTGTGCTCCCTCTTTGATAGGTTACAGTGCACTCAGTTATGTGCGCAGGGAGCACATAAAAGCAGATCCATTCACCGCCAAAACCAAATCAATTGCATTCCCATGTCATACATTAAATAAACTATTATAACAAATACGCAAGTTCTCCTGACTGAATTACTTTTGGTCCCCAAAAAATGGGGGTACTATGTATAAAAAGGACTACAGTTCCTACACGGGTCATGGATATGGATGTAAACACCCTCAAATTAAAGCTGAGAGTCTACACTTTATCCCCATAGTCATTGCTCCATTTCAAATCCAATATGCTGGAGCACAGACCCAAAACAACAAAAATGTTTCACTGTCCTGAGACCTACAGAATGAACTTTATTCTGTGACCGTTTTCCAGTCTGACTTTAGATGCAGGAGCAAAGTGCCTCCCCTTTAAAGGTAAAGGTAAAGGTTACTTTATTTGTCAATTACACAAGGCAACTGAAATGTGTTCTCTGCATTTGACCCATCCTAAGGAGCAGTGGGCAGCTACAGTGCGGCGCCCAGGGACCATCTCCAGTTGTAATTGATTATGACAACAACTGTATACAAATGTTTACCACAACAAATGTGTGGTCCCTAGTACTGTGGGAAAGGATGTCTATATTTTAGTTTTTCCATTTTTGTAAATAAAGCACAAAAACTAAAGAAAAGTTTTTAAAAAATAAAATAAATAGGTGAGAGTTGAACAAAATATTCATAATAAAAACAAAAAACCACACTTCAGTTTAGAGATGACATTTGGAAACTGAACACTAAAGGCCCAATTATGTAATTTGACAATTCTTTTTCACACTGAAATGGATCAGCAGCTCTTGATACATGTCTGGCAATATGTGACAACAAAACACGAGTTTTAAATGTATTTTCTAAAGGGTTCATTCACATGCAATGTTTGTGAACATATACAGTAATAATAAAAGCAATTTTTGAGTAACTGTAGGAGGGTACTGAGAAAGTTGTGAAGCTTCTTCTAAATCGGAGACTCGTGCCTTATGAATCCATGTACCCATCGAGTTAAAATGTCTGGATTGGGGCTATAACTCTGGACCTCAAGGCTGATGTGACACAGTCATCGTGTTCCTCTATTCTAATTCTACAGTACCATACCATCTCTTGTTTATGGCCAAACAAAAGGACGTATTGATCATAACACACCGCAGGGCAAGCAGCAGAACCGCGGCATGCATATTTAATCTAAAAGACCTCATGAAACAGAAATCAGCGCTCAAGAATCATGATGAGTGCGTAGATAAAAGGGAAATATTGATGTGAGTTTTGAGTTACTGAGTGAGGAGAGTGCGTGTGTGTGTGTGTGTGTGTCCACTGTGTCGATAGCAGCACTGGCTCAACGCTTGACAAATGCAATTGTTTCACACAGAATTTGAGAAGGACAAAAACACAAAAACGTAGAGGCGGTGATGAAATATGACTGTCAAATGGGATTTTGCTTTACTATCGCTTACGACTTAGGGAGAACATTAGCTGATGATTGAAGGCTCGAGCTCGCGAGATTTGATTAATCGACAGATTGTCTGCATGTTGCCTTGGAAATGAGCCCCTAAACACTTAACACAGCAATAAAAAATATGTTTTTTACACCTGACTGCAGGATGAGTCGTCAATCAAAATATCACCTCCCTGAATATAGGATGAGTCATCAAAACTTCACATTAGATTTGTAGACATAAAAGAGAATTGATATGAGGCTATTTGGAATGCAAAGTCCTACTAAGCATATTCTTTTTGCCTCCATCAGCTCCTTCCAGTGTCTTATGGTGAAGGACATTGTCTTAGTTATTTTTCACTTCACGGATGAGCTAGCCAGATCGAGCTAACATAAATCACATTATTATGCAGGGATAAAGGCCATTTCTGTGGATTCAACAAAAAAGACAATTCTGAAACATGCAATCCTCCGTAGCAGTCTGGTTGAGGAGATATGATGGGTGACGTTGAAGGGGAAATAGTTTCAACATCATTTTTCATTCCGACTGGGACCGTGGCCCCAGTCAGCCGACGGCAGCACAGATTCCCCGCGCCTTGTAACTACACAACTCAGTTCAGTTACGGCGCAAAGACAAGGCCACACAACACAGGAGGACATGGACACTTCAACCAATGCAGGACAGACTTACGTCACACGTGTAGTGCACCTCGTCGACAGCATATTTCGCCTGAAAGTGCTCCCTGGGATGGATCCTGTCAGCGGATGACAAAAGACAATTAATGGGAGGGGAAGGCCAAAGGATATCTCACAGACTCATTTGGGCATTCAATATAAGGTTGGTTATATACAGATTATGGACTCATCTTGGGACACGGCGGTAATACTGAAAGATGAACAGTCGGACAAACATTAGAAGAAAGGAAAACAGAAGTAAAGGAGATCTAGAGAACACAAAATTGCTGATGTAATGAATCCTACATGAGAGCGAGGGAATGGCTTTGCATGTCAGGTGGTATAACTGTCATACTCTGGAACTGGAACTGTGTTGCACAGTGCATGGAACAGTTTAGCCATCACTTATAAAAAGCTACAGCAACAACAACAAACTGGCCACGGACAAGCATGCTGACAACGGTAGTTGCAGTATCTCCCATGCTTCATCTAGATAAGTGTAACTCACTCTCCCATCCAGGTGGCATAGCTCTCAGGCAGCTTGGGGACAAAGAGGAGGGATTTCCCTGTGTCCACATCAATGGCTCCGAAGCAGTCTGCTTCAGTCACTCCGAAAGCCCAGTGGAAGAAGGACTCCTACAGAACAAACAGCTCCGTCAGTGAAAGCGTCAAGTCATTGTTTCCTCATGACGTGTCATGCCTTTCCCACCAATATGGCGCAAGGCAATCGACACAGGTCACTGGTCACGGTTGTCATTGAATGACAATCACCCGTTATTTGATTCCAGTCACCAGTTGTTTGCCAACAACCTGCGATGTTGATGTAATGGTATACTATTGGTGCCTTTAAATGAGGTGGTGTTAACCACCTGAACGACCCACTGTTGTGGTATTCACAACTTCGTGAGTAGAAATCTTTTTAAATGGTGGAGCCCGTGGAAGTTCGTTTTGTAGTGGAATTATTGTAATTTCAGTCTCTTAGTAAATTAATAATATATCTGAGGAAAATGTTGATATTCCCAAAGGTCTAATCTTTTTCCTCCGTCATTATGCCTTTGCACTTAGTTAGCTAAATCCTTCGCCTCAGTTGCCTAGCAACGATGTCCTCACAACTTTAACCACTTGAACATCAAGCATATCGTGTACTCGACTTCCCATGTCGAGACCACAAGCCCACAAGTTCCATTTGAAGGCAGCATATGATGAACAGGGTCTTCCTTAAAGGAGACATATTATGTATCTTTTCAACAATTTCATATGAGTTCCTTGAATCTGTGGAACATGTTTGCTAATATTCTTGCAAAGAAACGAGTCTAAATCTAATTTTAATTATTTATTTTCCAGCACTTCTTTCTTCCCTTGTATTGAACATGCCGTTTTTGGTGGGTATAGCACACACCACACTTTAAATTAATAATTTCCTTCCCTGCCTGGCGACCCCACACCCAAGAGTAAAAAACCCTCACAAACTGGGCAGCACATTAGGTTCCCTTGTGTTCCTTTGCTTCAAAAAGCACAAGTAATTGATTAATTAATGGATTTTATGGACGCACTGATGTTATTTTTCTTTCTTTTTTTTTTTTTTAAGAGGCTGATAGAGATATCTGATGTTTTCCCATCCACATCAACCCATACCGATTGCAGTTCAATTTCAGTCCAAATGCAGGTTAAAAAAAAAATGAAATTGGTTAGGCATATCAGACATGCCTACCTTCAAGTAGTTGTTTGGGTTTAGATTACAACACTCAGAGGACAACCATGTAAATTAAAGGAGTAATTCACTGGAATTGATTTGTCCTTGTTAGTGTTATTCTGTTGCTCTCTTGGCACTTGTGTTGAGCTACACACTCCCAGGAAAAGGTCACAAAAATGACAACTCTACAATCGGCCATAGAAGCTATAACCAGGCCCGTTCCAAATGTGCTTTTTATACTGTAGCTCAAATCAGCAGATATCGATTGTAGATCTGTCATCGCATCCCTGAGGTGCGTTCAACGTTTGTGGAAAAACACTGCTGTCAATATTATTCCCAGCTTAGTGGGAGGGATGGATCCGAGTCCTTGTTGCGCACAGGTGACAATGTGGGGCTGCACTGATGACAGGGACAATCTAAGGTAAAAGTTAACACAGAAAATCCTGACTCGCACAGGTACGTGGATGTGAAGGGTAGGAGCTTCGTCAGTGCTTTTTCTGTGAGGCCTGGGAATTTGCCCTCCACAGACAGCCAAAAGTTTCCGATGGACACTTGCGTTATCTTCTGCCGCAGCTCCCGGTCAGTGCTCAGCTCAGCCAAAGCCTCCTTTCTCATACATGGACAGTCTGTCACTTGATGGTTGAACAGGAATGGATTTCGAATCCACTCATCCTTCACGGTCTCTTATACAAAATAATTTGCAAACTGCTGACACAACCCCCTCAGGTGTTCAGTGACCACACATCGTATGGTGACCACTGACAGCTCTGCCCACTGCATGACGTCCTTCAAGGTGGGAAACATCTCCACAGATCCCTGCTCCACATGGGTAGCCCACAGATCCAGCTTCTTTCCAAATGCAGAAACCCAAAAACACATTGCACTCCTTACCCTGTAGAGATGCATTAAGCTCGTTCATGCGCTCAAAGATGTCGGCGAGGTAGGCCAGCTTGGCCACCCAGTTCATATCCTCCATGTGTTGGAGCAGTGGGGACTTGGCACCTGAGAGGGAAAGCAGGACTTCCTCATGCAAATCACAGAGACAGCCAGCGGACTTCAGTGTGAAAAAGTAGCTGTTTGTGGTGCACGCCCATTTCCTCACACAGGATTGTGACACGCATTTAAGGCACGTGCCTTGATCAAGTTCACAATTTCGACAGCCTCGTTTAGGACACAACGCAGCTCATCTGGCATCCTCTTGGCTGCCAAGGCCTGACGATGTATTACGCAGTGGGCCCAAAGAGCAGCTGGGGCCACTTCTTGCACCCTGGTTATGAGACCACTTTGGCGGTCCGTCATTGCCCTTTTCCCCCATGACTACATATGCCACGGCACCGCGCCCAGACAATCCCATTCTCTCCCATTAAGTCATTCAAGGCGTTGAAAATGTTCTCACCGGTTGTATGGGCGAGCAGGGGATGACAGAATACAAACTCCTCATGGATGTCCATGCGTTTGATGCACCGCACATATAAGCAGTTGTACACAGTTGGCCACATCAGTGGATTCATCAATCTGCAGAGCTAAGAAAGGGCTCTCCTGGGGCCTTGACATTAGCTTTGCTGAATTCTTCAATTACCCGCTTTTGTCCTCGTAACGCCTCGAGGTTCCTTTGAGAAAATTCTGGTGGTTTTGATGCTAGCTCATTGTGCTTAGTTTCCAGATGTCGGCGAAGTGTTGCAGGTCTCAGGCTATCATTAGCCAGCACCTCTTTGCAAACAAAACATTGCGGTGTTGTGATGGCTCGTGGGCTATTGCTAGATCCTATCCATGTAAATCCCAAGTTGATGTACGCTTCATTGTATTTTCGATGCTTCGGTTTGTTGCAAATTGCCACGGCAGGCACTGCTGGTGTCAGAAACCTCCATTTTGCTAACAGCTAGCTAGACATCCATCAAAATGTTTTAAGAGGCTGACATTTTGGCGCAATATGGCATGCCTACCTAAAGCAGGGTGGGGAGGCTCCATTTATTGAATTTATAGAACATGAAATGTTCTGAAATGTCCCTCGAACTAAAGAAAATCTCTCCCGTTATTTCTTTAGATTTTTTGTCTTAAAAAAATCACATTTCATTCAAAAACATAAAACCAATTGTTTAATTTATTTTACACAGGACCACCCCACACACACACACACACACACTTCCAGAATGGTTGAAGCAGCCGTTGCTAGTTAACATGGCAACATGGTAAGTTCAACATTCGAAAGCAAGGAAAACTATACTTTTCATTTCTTGTTACAGAATAAGTAGGGTTGTTTTTTTCTTTTTTGTTCTGAATTCTCACTCCTTCCGGGAAATTAGTTTCTAGAAATGGGTTTCTCTGCGCCACCCTTGAAACACTCTGGCGCCCCCTGGGAGAGGCACCCCTGGCCTAGGGTACTCCGAGTAAGGCACAGTAATGTCCTACCTGTCTGAAAAGGAGGTCTGTGTCGGTACAGTACCTCTGTTTCTGCTCCCCTCCCTGTAGCACCACCACTGACTTGGCCACCACTCCTTCCTTGGCCCTCAGCCCCTGGCACAGCCGCCGCCGGTTCTCAGCAAACAGGGCCGCAGACACCCTCAGGGTCTCCTTCCCCAGCCAATACACGGGTCTGCAAACAAGAGGAACATGGGTGACCTCCAGTCGCATTAATACAAATACGCATTAAGTGTGAAGAGGGGGTGGGTATCAGTCATGGGATTTCTTATCCCATTTCGGATAAAACGGCGTAGGTTGAAGGCATCACCTGCTACCACTGGAACTGTTCTTCTCCGATTCCTTGGTGCTTGTGTGGAAATGAATACGTTAGATGACGGCAGAGGGGTAGCCAATTCACAGATTAACATTACAGGGATTGTTTCTCTGGCTTTTTTAAAACCAATGACTTTGGAGGATGGTTAGCCCGGTTCTGTATTATTTCAAAAACTGCAATTCCTTTAGTTCAGACCTGTAGTTAAATCTGCAGTAGGCAACTTGTTCCAATTAACACTTTTGTTTGAATTTGCGAAGCGATACAGGCTTCAAGGGGGAGCTGCAATTTGTGCTGTACTGCCCATAGGACGTGGATTAAAGTGTCTATGTGTCTAAGGAACAGGACTAAAACACAAAGGCAAATGAAGTCAAATCACTATTCTCGCTTCTAGCACAGCAATGCAGAAAGAGCAGAAAACAGCACGGAGGGAAGCTTTAAAGCACCTCACACACACACACAGTTCCCGACACCTCGGGGCAACGAGCGAGCCCTCTCCTCCTCCCACATCACCAAATAGGCACTAGCGAACTTGAATCGGGCTACTTAACCTATAAACACAACACTGCTTTGCCAGCACAAAGCGTACAATTCCTAATATCCATGGGCGGTGAGCGAGAGAGCCTCTTCTCCTCTTCTTGTTTCAAATGACCCCATGTGTCCGCTTTGGTACATGCGCTAGCCGTTACCAGGCCCTGGTCTAAACAATATTATAACGAGTCTCCTCAGCCGACTTGGTACTGTGGTCAATAGTCATGACTGGAGGAGTGGGTTTACAGGTCCACATGCACTGTAGCACCTATGCTTCATTATTAGACTTAATAAAAATTATTAGATCCCCTCCCCTATCTGTAACCAGAGGGAAACTGTTAGAAAAAAACCCTACTATTTAGGCTACAGTACCCGTCTCCCATCACATATCTGTGTTTCCTCTAAAATTGATTGGTAGCACTGGTGGTAGCAGCCAGGTAACCTGACCCACCAAATGGTTTGTTACACGGAACCACCTGGGAAGTCATCCTTTGAATAGGGCCGGCACACATAAAATACTTGGCAGAGTATCTTTGTCTGTAGCTGCCAGTGGTTCCTCAAAGGATGCCGATTGGTCTGAACCACTGTGGTTCAGGATGCTGATTGGTCCAAACCACTGTGGTTCAGGCACAAGCGCATAACTTGAAGCCTGACAAGATGGATTCTCGTGTGATCTTGTGAAGCCAGCTGCTGTGCAAGGTTAGGTAGCAGGTGATTGTGAGTGTTAATCCACCTCCATCCCGGTTTTAGCATTAGTTTTGGTTCTAGTGCAGCTTGCAGCATTAAAACTGTGTATAGCTGATTACTCATTGGGCCTATGCTTGTTTGTGCTTTTTAGGGAAACTGAGCTTAATTACAATGTTTTATTAATTTTATTTGCATTAAAAGTGGTGGAAATAGATTGATGTGGTGGACCTGGACCACCACTACTGAATGAATGTAGAGGAAACACTGGGTAGCCTATATGGACTAAGCCAATCCAACTTGGCTCTGATAACTTATTAACACAGGTGGTTTGACAATAGGATCTGTCTTGATGATAATAAAAAAAAACGTTATCTCTGGTCAAAGTCTACATTTGTTATGTAACTAACAAGACACGTCTAATTAAGCCTAAAATGTGCAAAGGTTGAACCATTACTATCACACAACCACAACCATCAGCCTGTATTGCGACTGTGATGGTACATGGCTGATGACTCATCACGCTTCTAATTCTGGCTACATTCTCCCTGTTCATTTTGAGTATACATGAAGTGAAAATGCACTTTCAGATGTTAAAAGTATTTCAGATGGATGTTAGTTTTAACAATTCGACAGAGATGAACGATTGAACGATATTAACCTTTCTTGGAGCAAACTATAAGTCAATGAAGTATGAAGCAACACTTGTTTTTTTCCACACATCTCTATGAAGGCCAGGACATCACCATTAATAAATTGTATGATTACACACATCAATTGAAAGACTACACTTTCTTAGGCAGGTACACCTGTTGGCTGACTGTTCCTAACAAATTGTTAAAAATCTTCAACTATTAATCATTCAGAAAGAATGAATCAAATCAGTCTTCAATCAACTTACCGGTAATCAATTTTCACTGTCATTGTATTCCACTTAAAGGACCATACCAGTCTTTTTCACATGTTGCTTCCAAGTCATTATTGCCTTGATACAGAAATCAAGGCGCCCTTCTTCTTTCATAATCTGAAAAATGTGATAATTATTTTCTGCCGATTCACCACTGTCAGTCTTCCATTGTATCTGAAAATGTGTCTTTAACACCACATAAACTGAAAGTCACCACATTTGACTAAAATGGAAAATAAATACAACTCAGATGTTAGCATGGCATTTTAGTCAGATGTGGTAGTGACTTTCATAAGTTCGTGTGGTGTTTATTTTATTTATGTGGTGAATCGCCAGAAAATAACAAAAAAAAATTATTGCGCCTTGATTTTTGTATCCAGACAAGAATGACTTGGGACCCAATGTCAAAAAGACATAAGCTATAGTCCTATCTATATGTAACGTTGTGGAATTGGGAGTACACTGGAACAAACATAGCTATCACACGCCAATAAAAATGTAAACATAAGCAGAAGTTAGCTAGCTAAAGACAGCTGGTTTGGTACAATAAAAAAATTAAACAGCAGCTTTGCACAAACATCGGTGTCTCTGTAGTGACGTTAGCTACGTGAAGTGATACTATAGCTATGCTTTATAATAGAATAACGTTCAAATGCTAGCTCTACGTTGAGTGTTTCAGAGAGAGAGACACACATAACTAATAATCATGACACGTATATGGGAACAGAAAGCGACTTACTCTGATCCTGCAGCCATGATGCTCGAGTCGAGACTGTCATGTGCCGCCTGGTGTCACGTGGTTTTACTGCTGGGGAAGCTGATCACCTGATTTGTACTCTGATAATAAACTGTGCTGTAGTGAAGCTGTAAACCTGTATTGTGGTATATAAACTCTTATTTATTTTTATGGTATATGGATATTGTATACCAGAGACTCAGTTATTTTTACCCCCCAACCCTTTCATGACTATATTGTTTATAGTTTACTTAAAAAGTAGAAGCCTATTGAAGAAGTTGGCCGCAGCAGGGACACTAAAGAGGACTTATCACACAACTTTAATTTATTTCTTTTAAGAAATTTTTTTTTTGTGGTCGTGCTGAGCAATGTTGTGATGATTATAAATTTGCCTATAGGCTACAAAAGTGGTTCTTAACGTTTTTCATGTCAATGAACCCCAAAGTGATAAGCATTAGACTGTGGACCACTATTTGATAACATTTTGTCTTATGGACCCCCATCTGAGAAGATCTTTGTTCTAAGAAATGATTACATTCAGAATTCCATAATTATCTATAATGTACAGTAGTTGAGGAGATAACTGAGAGTGAAACCTATGATCAGAATAGTGATATGGTCTCTCATTGGGCTGACTTCTAGTCAGTGAAATTATAGTGAAATCAAACTGTTCCAAATTTTCCGGGGGACCCCCTTAAACCCCCTCAAGGACCCCTGGGGGTCACCAGACCCCATGTTGAGCATCAATGAAAAAAGCATCAAAACCACTTCTCTAATCTAAAGGAAAGAGGTATGATATTTCTACTTCTCTAATCTAGATGGTCAGAAGGTTAGCCTGTATTTCTTTGTGCTGGTGTTTGCTTAAAAGCAGTGGGCTGTTACTGGCTTGCTGCTGCTAAGTCTACAAGTTTCATTGTTTCTGGACACAAGTAAAATGAATTACTGCACTCATGAATGCAAGTGCCGAGCAGATCTGTTTGACTTTCAAAGCTCGTCCTGCAGTGTCACCAGGGGCTCCGCGCAGGCACTTTAAAACCTCCATCAGTAAGCAGTGGTAAACACACTCAGGTTCACACCCAGTCTGCTGTGATAAGCCTGCAGGAGGCTAAAGCTTAAGTGGGAACCTACAGGAGAGCCCTTGAGTGCAGGAAAAACATAGGCTATCTAACACTGTATCCATAATTAAAACCTGCTTTACTAACATTTGACAATGAAGAGATTCAAGAAACTTTGAAAGCACACTTTAAAAAAAAAAGAAGAAGGTAAAAAGTCCTTGGAGAGATGCTCTTGTTCAGGTAATGAATAGGCCCAAGAGCACCTGCAAATGCACACACACACACACACACACACACGCCCGCACCCACCCCCACACACACACACACACACACACACACACACACACACACACACACACACACGTACTTGCAGTCCTACCATCGAAACAGTAGGGGGTGGTGCAGCTCTCCTTTGTTGAAGTACTGAGGAGAGCTGAAACAGAACGGATTATTGCGGGTGTCCCCAGACAATACAAGCAATGCAGATAAATGA
>OMKL01152817.1:0-14408 GCA_900302295.1 Parasudis fraserbrunneri | reverse complement strand
TCTTTGTTTCATTATTCAGCTCTCATGCTCTCACTTCCCACTTGAGATGCCAAACACGATTTTTTTTTTTGCCTCCCCCTGCTTCTTTGACTCTCTTTCTCTCCGTCTCGCTCTTTCTCTCCACCCTCCCATCTCACTCGCTCGCCTTTCTCCTTTCCTTCCTTCTGCATGCAGATGCTCTCTTTAGGCATTGTTTTAGTTATGCCTTTATTTCACTCCCCACTCAACTATCTCTTTCTTTTTTTCTCTCTCTCTCTCTCTCTCTCTCTCTCTCTCTCTCTCTCGGTGTCTTTCCTCTTCTTCTTCCTCTTCGTCTTCTTTTCTTTCTCTGTCTCAGTGCTGGGTTTGTCCCTGGGTTCCTCTCTTTCAGATGTCCTCTCTCCTCCCTGCTCACTGATCCCAGAGGGCAGCTCACTGATTAATGCAGTCATCTCTCTCTCTCTCTCTCTCTCTCTCTCTCTCTCTCTCTCTCTCTCTCGCTTTCCCTCTATCCCTAATTCAGCTGCCCACAACTCTTTCAGCCAGTTAATATTATGCTATTGATTTAATTCACCTGTCAATCTCACCATGTCCCACTTTTTCAAAGCAGAGGGAGGAAGATGGGGTTTTTTATAGGTATATAACGTCGTGGCGCTAAACTTGAGACGGCGGAGTTGGATCTGGTCGATCCCGGACATGTTGCAATACGACTGAAATGGTCAATGGTTACAAAACAGAACGGTCATGAATGTAAATCATAAGACCGGGTGTCCAGATTCATACGATTCTAGGTTTAAGTGCAATAGATAAGTATCCATTACACCTCTCCGGAGTCACTTTCTGCACCTCTTAGCGGAAGGCTACATACCATTGTAGCAGTTAACTGAATGTGAAGCCTGGAAATCAATTTCTAACATTTAACATTTACGTGCTTACACTCCAAAGTGGCTGCAATCGCATTGCTTTTCTGCCGCTTAAACATTGCTTTTAGCACTCAAACCATTTTTCTGCCCAGTTCCATTTGTCCTCCGCACGTAGCCGAGCAAAACCTCACTCTGCTGTTCTACATAACCCCACTGTTTGGATTGGGAGTTTAGCAACAGTAGACACGTTTCTTTGTCTCTGTGCCGATTCCTGCCAGCCGGCCAACCAGCCATGCGACTTGGCAGCGTTTTTTTGGCTGCTGTGAGGGCTATAGCAGAGCGGCTGGCACAGTTGTCCTTGTGCTAAAAGAGGGTCCAGCTCAGAGCCCAGATACTGGTGTACTGACACAGGCAATGGGCATGGACACTTGTGTACCAACATAGGTAAACCGTGGGGTTCACAAAGCATCATGGGTGGGATCCAAGGGAAGGAGGATACTCGACGCTCATATTCAGGGAAGCACGTTGTTGTAACCAACTATTTCGAACTGTTGTGTAGTGACTCCAACTAGTAGCACCATTAAGTTCAGTTGCATACATTGTAATCATGTGATCCATTCACTTACACGCCCACTGATCCACTTGCTACTACGCTGATTAGTGAGATTGCCTACAAGTGCGAATGGATGAGTGAATGAGCAACTGGGAGCTTTTTCTTTAAAAGCCTTTGTCTTTTGACTTGGGGTCTGGGCATGTTTGTTCTCCTGTTCTGAGGTAGCGGAGGTACCTGTTAAACTGGGATCCGTGCAACCCATTCAAGAGTTCCTCTTTTGCACAGTGTTTAAGGTTATGGAGTCACCGGTTAATTGGCTGACCATTGATCATATCCATTGAGTCCAACAATATCCCACTTTGTTGAGGACGTTGGAACCCCACAAGTGAATTAATGCAAGCTGAAGCGTAAAAGTGCCACCTGTCACGCGCCCTTGGAAGTCGGGTGCCCCCTCCCGTTCTCGCCTGCGGTCTCTGCTTCGGTGTGTCGGTTGGGGGGATTTTCCTGCACGCGTGGTGTTGTAATGATATTTGATTTTTGCACTAGTCTACCCATTTGGTTTACAGTGTCTTCTGGCTTTGCATGTGTGATGTTCCTTTCATTTGGGGTGCTGTGTGGATTTCTCTTCTCCTTCTGTCTACCTCACTCTCTCTCCTTCAGGCACTCGTGGTTGGAGGCGGGGGCTAGGTCACGCGGCTATCCAGGGCAGGCAGTGCGGTATCTTCAGTTCATTTTTAATTAGCATAACAAATATTTGGAATTTACTGTATGTGTACACTGGAATAAAGATTATTTTTCTATTCATAAAATCCATGCCTCATCTGATACTTTGAACCTGTGTTTTTGAGTAACCGAGATTATTCCTTAACAATTGAGTTCTTTCTAGTTGTCAAAATAAAAGTCCCTCTTATTTATTCCAATTGAGTTCCTTCCACTCATTAAACAGAAGGTGGCGTAGTTCAGTCAGGACCTATTTCGCTAGTGGTGTAAGATCGGGTCACCACAGCTGGTTTTCAAAGGGATGGGTTTCATTTATTTAAGCCCATATATTACTGCCAAGAGGAATCGCTTCAAAGGAAGAATAACCCATATTCACAATACTGAGTTACAAGCAGGAACAGTCTTCTGTAATAATGAATTTGTAAATTGTTGAGTTCAAGCTGGTTCAAGCCCACACCACGACGTCATGGGCAAAGACAGGTAATCATGACTGCAAATAAAGGTGCTCATAACACATTAACTTTTAAACAATTTCATTTATCATTTAAATATAATTTCATTTAAACAGCTTCACTGCAACAGATACTTTTTTTCCTCCTGGTCATCTAAAGTCTATCTATACATTTCAAGTGTCAGAAACATTGACAAATAGGATAATAGGCCATTTAAGGAGCCTGGGAAGCTGCATTTGCATTTTTATAGCAGGGCTGATCTCTGAATGACAATGATTGGAATTCAGAGAGCATAGAAATATGCAGTCATTACACTTACTCTACTGTAATTGAGTAGCTTTTCTTTTTTTCTTTTTTCTTTTTTAAAGGTAAAACTACTATTTGAGTACTTTTAAAAGCCTGTGCTTTTACTTCTACTTGAGAAAATGTTTTACGGTAAGTATTTACTTCTATGTTTTACTGAATTTGATTTATGGTCATAATAGCTCAGTGTACGATGAGATCTGTCTGTTGCAGTATAACAGTAAAACACAGACCTAAAACCTATCCCCAAACCGGGACTTACAGTGACTCATTAAAATATTTGGCAATGATTATGCCAGAAAGACAAAAATGCACTTTTTTGTTTTGGTCTGATGTGTTGGAGTTGAGTGGGGCTAGGGGAGGGGTTGCTATTGCTGGCCACACCTCACGGTCTGCCAAGAGAGGTCTGGAGAAATTCACAGTATAGTAAGTTAGTAAGTTACTAACCTCCAACTCACACATCAGACCAAAACAAACAAAACATTTAAACAAAGTGCAATACTAAGCAGGGCTCTTTTGCCTGGAGGTTGCCGTTTGACAGCATTACAGATTCTACCTTTAAGTAGTTTTTTGGAGTGCTACTCTTTTTTTAGTTTTACTCACACAATTTTCAAGATAGGAGTCTCCTACATAAGTAAATTTGTACTGAAGTAACTGTGCTTCTACTTGTAATATATTTCAGTATTCTTTACACCTCTGCTCATGATTCCCTCAGTCTCTCTTTCTTATATTGTTCACTACTCTTCCAGAGACGAAAAAGCCTTGCAAAAAAAAAATAAAAAAAAAAATAGGGAGGGCTGCAGCAGGGAACATTAATTTATTTGATAAGTGTTTTCCGAAAACACGAAGTACATCAGGAAATTCCTCTAAGTGAAACGAATAACTAATTAACCGACCGCACTAATTTCCCTTAATTTTATCGAGGTCACTTAATCTTTCGGTTCTATTTTCAGTGTCTGTCAGCCTGATGGTGCTGTCAATCTCTATATAGATCTGCCTGTTTGTTTTCCCTTCTCTTTTTCCCATTCTTCCTTCAGATGAACTGTCACATCCCCTCCACGGAGCATCAATCCAGTCTCTGCAATCTCCCCCAGAGTTACTGACGCCAAACCCATGACGGCCTCACTCAATCCACATTTTCCACCCAATGGAATTTGAGGACACGTAGACCGAACCTTGCTTGGATATGCACATTCACACTCAGACTCATCAATCAGGCCTTCTGGGAGCCACCGTGCTCCAGATTGGTTTTTAGCTTTCCAGTGAATTGATTGAGAAAAAGAAACTTGAAGTAATGTGTTTGCCAATAAGTTGCCACAGTGGCTCGATCTGAAATGGCATTAGGCATTACAGCCGCCTCCGTCCATGACCACTGAGGGGGGAATTTGCAGTTATTTCAGAGCAGTCCTGCCTTCCCTGTGGGGCGCACCAACTATGTGTTAAAGTACCCTTGGATATTACCTCATCTAGACCCTTAGCAATGTGAGAAGTAAGGGAGGGAAGTGAAGGAAGGAGGGTGAGAAAAGGGGGCGTGAGATGGTAACAGCTGGGGAGAAAAGGTAGGTGTCTGAGGGGGAGAGAAGAGAGTCCTATTTCAAATGTTGTAATCTGGAAGAATAATTTATTGAGTGGCTTCAGTGCTGTAAAATGTTTCTGATAAATGGTACAAGTCACACTGAGGTGTTATGAAACAGGATAGGGGTGGAGGGGTGGGGTTGCAGAGAGAGAACATTTTTATTTTAGGATTCCAAGCCGGTGTGGTAAAACTGTTGTCACTTATCTCTACTGCTTATGAATGTGTTAAAACAAATTCCTCTCATTTCTTCTGCATAATCTGTGTTTTTGTTTGTTTGTTTCCTACCATTCCTGGGCTAAATAAGTGTAACAGCATTCAGATTTAACTTATTGGTTACAGTAAATTATTTTGGAGGCAAGATAATGTTGCTGCCATAATGTTATGGCAAGGCAAGACAGTGTTGCCAACAGGCATGCTGCCACATACACACACAACTATTAACACATGGGCATGCACACCAGGGCCGTGCAGAGACATTTAGAGAGGTACGTATATGAAAAAAGGGGCACACCAAATTAAAATAAACTTTGTACACCCAGTTACCATATTATATGTACATTCATATTCATAATTACATCATATTAATAATAAAAATGAAGCACCACAAAACAGTGCTTAAGCTTTAGATTGTATTCACATCAATCTAAGAACAAAGAGGAAGTTTACGAGCAAGCCGCTATGTTGTGCTCATGAAATTCAGAAATCAAACTGTCAAACTAGGCGTTGCAGACCAAATATGAATTAAGATCCAGCAATTTAAGGTCCTATTCCCGAATAAAATGTTGGTGAACAGTTTGGTGGAAAACTAGAACGTTTACGAGCATGCCGCCATTTTGTACACGCATTTCACACACACACACACACACACACACACAAGTCAAGGATGAGGAGTCCCCACTTTACGTAGGAGGGGGATGCAAATCTGAATGGCTTGTTGAATCACATTTTCTGACCTAGGCAGCCCAGAACAATTTGACTGGGTTGTCTTATTTCACAGTTTGTGTGTTAGTAGTGTTAGTAGTGTTAGTAGGCCCATCAGAGACCCAAATATATTTGCACAGGCACTGAAAAAGTGAGTTTTTCATAATATGAGACCTTTAAAGTGCTGTGGGGGAGCTCGTGTCTCCAGTAGAATGTTATCTTGGACTCAATGTTCTGCCTCAGATTGTCATATTTAAAGAGATAGTTTAATTCTGGAAAAATATGTTTACAAAGTTACTGTTATAAAAGCAGTTGGACAGTGGCTTCCCCGATGTTACTGTAGCTTACTGGCAACTATAAATAGCACTGCATCTACATTCATTAGTTGGGCATGTCCTAAGTTATACAACAATTTGGAAGGCTCTAGCTTAAAAGTTGATAATAGCCACGCCCCTTAATAAGTGCATGAGGAAAAAAGCATGAAAAATCAAGTGAAAGAAAGGATAGAAGTGTAGATAGAAGCTATTCATACACAAGCAAACCCCACGGGCATACCCTGATGATGGCTTCAAAGCTGTAAGGAGGAGTAGCAGTGACAAAAAAGTAACTTACAATATCAGTAAGTTGGCTTTGTCAAGCCAACTTAATTAGGCTATACCCACTACAGACCTTAGGAACACAGTGTAAATATTGTTTTGCTGCGCCTCATGGTTCATAAGTTATTAGCCAAACCGTAAAACATGTAATAACTGACCACATGGTGGTGCTACTGGTACCATCTTTCAATATGTTAAGCATTCCCTGATGGGGCCCCTGTCCGTAAAGTATGAATACTTTAGCACTTGTAGTTGTTGAGATTTTAACTTTCAAACATCCCTCCCATCCACTTCCATTATAAGTCTATGGGGAAATTAACATGAAAAAATATTATAAAATAGGAGTGAGATATCCATACAAAACGCACAAGAAACTCGAGTTGGTATACCGTGAAGATGCCCAGCGATCTGGAGGAGTAGTGTTGCCAAAAATGGTGCGGACTCCTACTGGTCTGTTGGGGGAGGGGATCTGGGATGAGATAGGGTGAAGCTCTGCACACATTACACTGTCCCAGTGAAACTTCTCGCTGTCAGATGAAAAGAGGTGGCCGGCGACTCCACATGTATCGGAGGAGGCATGTGGTAGTCTACACCCTCCCCAGATCGAGGGAAGGACAACAATACACATGGGGAAATGGCATAATGAATAAAATGGCGAGGGGGAGGGGGGTCACAATTTTTTATTATTATTATTATTATTATTTATTTTTATTTTTTTAAATAGGTTAAAAAAGCATAGGTTAAATAACTTACCACCAGTGTCTAAACTTTTTCTTGCAGTTGTACAGGTAAGCTATGAATTTCACTCCAATAGCAGGGATCAATTTGGCAGGAATCAATTTGCTTGATACTACAGTATCTTCCTCTGCCATGTTCCAATTTTAGGCTACTTAGTTTTCAATTGCAAATGCATCAAGGACATAGAAACTATCAGCCAAGCACCCCCAGTTCTTAACCAGCTATACGCTTATTGCGACAGGACTGAGCCATTAACTCCACAACTGTTTCAATTGCAAATCGATCTGGGTTGAGAGGGAGCGAAATCTGCCCTACACATCTTACGTGAAAATGCGAGGTGTTTGTTAATCTTGTGGTTAAAAAGGGAAATGATTCATACTAGGTGGAGAGAAATTTGCCAGGTTGCACTAAACATATTAATCATTGTGTATGAAGGATAAATAGATGGTCTCATACTCTAATATGGCAACACAAGTTTCACACAGAGAGCCAGATTCAATCCATGTGTTGCATCAAAATTCTTAGACATCATCCCCCTGCTTTGACTGGTTATTTAAGTAGATTCTTCATGTTCCTCGTGAGCTCCAACACGAAAGGAACGTCCACAAGTCATTTCTGTATCGCTGATCTTAGCTTGACTCACTCGATAAGAGTTCAAAAGACAAACACGCTCCCCTTCCCCTTGCTGATGCTCATGCACCATCTCAAAGACGGTGTCGCACGCGTACGCTCGCTTCCTTCAGTGAAGCTTGACTGGGGCCTTGATTCTTTCCCTGGAGAGGGAGAGCTTCTCTGTACTTCCCTGAAATCCGAGTCGCGCGTGTGATGTCACTAATAGGTCGAACCTATCGCGGCCCAATATGTGGTGACATGACCCCCTTTTAGCATCAGCATACACAGAGAGATGAGAAGGTACCGACATGTCTCGAAAGAATATGAGCTGCCAACTTGGAATTCCTGGTACATATCAATGGGTGCTTCTTGCTTATTTGCATATTCATACACCCTTGCATTCTCAATGCGGGTAAAGGTGTCAGGATGCTGCTAAGCCATTTTCAGTAGTTTCAGTCGTTCCTATTTTTTTTTGTTCATATTTATAGAAATGTATAGAAAAAATGTTAAGGGTTTGAAATACATCTGGAGGGGATGTTTGAATGTTTGATGTTTGAATATATGTTTCAGTAAAAACAGTACAGGAAATATGGAATAATACCTTCACCATACCTTACAACATTAGGCTGTGAAAAAAGGGAGAATTCCCCCCGCCAATATCCAATAATAAAATATTAATAATATTCAATATGCAATAATAAAATATTCACCATGACTTGTAGCAAATAATTCTAATATGTCAGCTAATTAAAATTTACATCACAACTGCAACTCAGCTGCACATATTATTCTTCTTATGAGGGAGAGAGAGAGAGAGATCTGTAGTATAGTCAACAAAATGTGTGGTGTTTGCTACCGTGGCTTTAGTGTAAAAGGGGAAAATATCAATTGGGAGATAAATTTGCAGAAATATTGAATTCATTTTCGGGGGCTTTGTCGTCATCCATTTCCAATATGGCAGAGACTGACTGTGCACAGTCGCTGAGGAGTTGTACATTCAGTCTGGGTTGCCTTGTTTGTGCAGGAATAATTAAGCATAGTGTATGAAGAAGATTAGACGGTCTCTCGATATAATCTGGCAACACAAATCCCCCATACAAAGCCCAAATTTAATTAGTGTCACTATACAACTCAATAAAAAAACAAAAACTTTTTTGAGGGGAAAAACAGGGGATTAACGGGAGAAATGACTCAAACGGAGCGCAGCGGGAGTATGGGTTAAAAAGAAACTGGAGCATCGGCAGGTATGCTTTCACTCATGAGAGGTTTCAGTAAATCTGTAAGCATTGTGGGATTCTTTGGGGTCTGTGTCTTTTTATTTTATTATTTTTTTTTTAACCCTAATCTCTTTTACGACAGGTGATAAACCCTCAGGGTGTGTTCTCATTGTCTTATTCTTAAACGACCAAAATACACAGTTCTGTCAGGAATCACTCACGTCATTAGTTTAACCATGTATTATGATGCAGGATAAATGGCTGTGGCAGCACAGTTAGTCTTGGCGGTATGGTTCTACTCTCAGGGGTGCTCCCTGCTGCGAGAGGTTAAAGCATAACAACTTACACAGAAGATAAAGCATAACAGCGTACTGAAACTGAACAGCACTGTGAACGAATCCCCCATAGGGGATGTAACTTACAACACGGTACAACACTTGAGTAGTTGCATACAATACAGAGTAGAACCAAAGCAGGTGGATGCTGGGGTGGTGGTGGGTGAAAACCTTACTTCAGGTACAGCAGCAGCAACACTTGTGCACATCAGTGAACAGGGTGTGTGTGTGTGAAAGGGGAGGTCTTTAAACAAACCTTCAAATCAGTGTCCATGCATGACTTAGAGTGTCCTGCCAGAACTCACTTCGCCCATGTATACAAATTGTTATTCAATATAGAACATTTTAAGGGTTTAAAATACATCTGGAGGGGATCTTTAAAGGAATACCTTGACATTTAGAATTGTAGTTATGTTTCTTTACCATACCATGTCACACTGCAGGGAAATGCTTCTACATTTGTCTGTAGAAGTTTCCCCTACAACGGGATGTTAGCATTAGTAACATTACTCATCGAATCCAAGGGGCAATACAAGAAGTTAGCTTGAGGTCCAAGCTATGAAGAAATGTCAAGGTATCCCTTCAGTGGGCTGGGCTGGGCCAGAGTTGATTGCCAAGTAAATAGCCATCAATAAGCCAAGTAAATAGCCTCTCACTGTATTAAACCCATAATAATATCCTTTCATGTTTGATACTGTACATATTCATAACTAGGGCTGGGTACCGCTTAAAATGTTTTGATACCTGGGATTCGATACCGATGCCAAAACGATACTTTTTTCATTACCTTACTTTGCTGAGTTATGTGCCTCTCGTGTGCTATTATTTTCTTTTAAGCCTTATATCATGGAACAAACATGTATATTGGCTCACTGACGCCGATGAGATTAGCTACTAAATTTGGTATCAAATGACACAGCATTTTTCGATACTCGATAGCACTGAAGCATTTCGGTCGATTCCATAACAAGTATCGAAGTTCGATACCCAGCCCTGTTCGTAACACAAATACACTTACGTTTTTTTGTGTTGCATACCAAGCCTGAGAGTCTCATACCGGCTTTTGGTCTCTCTCTCTTTGTTAGATGGTGGCATCAGTGGGTCCTCGTCCACTGAGGATGGAAGCTTGCAGTTGAACCGAGGCGTTGTACGTGCTTCGAGAACCGACACACGATTAGCATTATTTTCTTTAAACGCCACTAAATTTGCAACACTCGCTTATTCCAACTGTTCATTGTAAACGTTTGTACTGTACTTTTTTTTTTGCACCCGTTGAACCTCACATTGGCCATATTAAGAGAAAGACTCCTATTGTTTCTGTCTGTGAATGCACAAGAGACATTCTGTAGATCAGTGTGCCGGAGAGCAGCTGAGAGGGCGATCTGACCGTTCCACGCCGGCCACGGTCAGGGGGGCTCCCAGGGCACTGAGCCTGAGTAAACTGAACCTCCGGGGGGCCGCGGAGACGACCGTGAAGATCCTGCTGCAGAGGAAACACCACCGAGGTGAGACAGTGGAATTTAGTCGGATCCTTCTGTTTTTTACTTTTTTGTTTTTCTTTTTTTTATCGTCGAAAAGGTTATGTTATGTTGCATCCTACACTTCTTCACACTTTACACTTGTTTTTTTTTATTTGTTTTTAATGGAGCATTGCAAAGCACTTCACAGCACTTTGTCTAATGTAATCGAATTTAGTCAAATCTGGACTTTCTTCAATAAGTGATGGAGATTAGATACTGTGTCTTTGAGAAGTATTGGCACTCAGGGTAAAGATGAACAAAAAAGGCTGTGAAAAAATGCCATTGTTGTTTATTAGATTGATCTTACACTCAAAAGACAAAACATGCTTGTCATAATTATAAGCACCTGAGAAATTCTTATGAAGAAGTTTTTGCTTTTTATTTTATCATTTCAGTTTGACCATGGTACCGGCCATTGTATAAATAATTGACCATGGTACTGTCATGGTAAAAGTGTGCATTATTATTCATTATAGCCTTTATAATGCACATAGCTATAGCTATGGGTTTCATAGAAAGTGTGAGCAAATACTCAAACACAATATGGGATATCTTGTTGACTTGTGGGTATTATTAAGTCCAGTCCCTGAGGGCTCAAAGAATTTTTAAATCATCACCCTCCTGTCACTGTAAGTGACACTGAGTTCCATAGTAAAATTGGACACAAAAAAGTAACTGAAATGTATTGAGGGGCGTTGGTCATTAGATTTTGTTAATAAGGATTCCTTGGGTGCTTATAATTATAATATGCATATTTTGAGAAAAAGTATTATTTCTTGATTCAAATTCTTTTATTTATTTATTTGTTTATTTATTTTTACAATTTTAACTCAATTCAAGGTTAGATTTCTCACATATTTTGAGTAGATCAAGCTGATAAACAACAATTTTTCACAGGCTTTTTTATTCGTATTTACTTAGGGTGCCATTCATTCTCGAAGGAACTGTATTTTCCAAGGTCTGCAATACTATAGAGATAATTTGCTTGGTCTTCGCCTTGAGGGTGTAACCCTTATAACTTTTCAGTATGTATGACAGAACTGCAAATTTATTTTATTTTCATTTCTTAAGTAGACCCACACACAGTATTACTGCTTTATTTGTTCTCTGGACCCCTTTTTGCTGTTCAATGTGACCACTGCACTCCTCCTATCTCTCAAATATGTGAAACACAGCTTTTTCTATTCAGTTGATCAGATTGCCTGCCTGCTTTTGTGTCAAAGTGTAAAATTGATCCTCAAGTTATTTAACTACTAAGTAATAGTGCAAATTTGTCATTGAGTATTGGCACCATGTTGATAGGCAACCTCCAAACTAGTGGTGCGTGGCCTGATACCAGGCTAAGATACTTGTGCTCGGTATTTAAGGCTCACGCATGGCTCACACATGGCTCACGCTGGGATCTCGAGGATGACGCGCTGCTGCCGCCACGCAGAGCCACGCTGGGCTGTGTGGCTGCTCTGTAACCCGTTAACACGGCGCCAAAACGAAAAGCTAGATGTTCCGCGGTGCACATGCAGCTGTTCCGTAACCGGTGGCAGTGTGGACCTAGGCTTCGTGATGGCATTTCCAAATCCACACTCGGTCCAACTCAGCACAGCTCTGCAGTCAAACGTGTGCTACTGTACAATGCATCAGAGCTGTCTTTTGAATTAAAGTCCGTTGCCCTCTATATCAATTTCTTGCTACTGCACCTCTCGCAACTCATAGATATAACAGTTGGATATAACAGACAGTCTGTTGTGTTACGAGATGCAATCTAGGGGATGGATTTGCTAGAGTGATGGTGCCCAACAAAACATATGCTAGCAAGGTGGGATGTAATTGTACAATCTGATCTGAATTCATGTATAAAACTCTTCCCCCCTCTTCCCTCTCAGCATGTTTATACAACGGAAAGACATACTCTCACGGAGATATATGGCATCCGGTACTGGGTAAGGTTCTGGAGTGCATCCTGTGCACCTGTACCGATGGCCTACAAGACTGCAAACGGATCACATGTCCCAGCCAATACCCATGCCAACATCCCATCAAACCGGCAGGGAAGTGTTGCAAGACTTGTCCAGGTACCTAAACATGCTTGATTCAGCATCAGCTTTTTCAATGGGGGCATGTTTCAAGAAGCAGGGTTAAGCACCGTTCACATTTTGGCACAAGATTAACATTAATATGTTTTTTCCACCAAATTGTTCAATAAACTACTGAAAATGGCAGCATCTCTACACCGTCATTCCTCATTGAGAATGCAAGTATCTATGAACATGCAAATTGGCAACAAGCACCCATTGATATTTACCAGGAATTCCAAGTCCATAGCTTATATTCTTTCAAGATATGTCAATACTGTACCTACTCAGGTTTTTGTGTATGCTGAAGCTAAAGGTGTCAAGTTACCACATACTGGACCATGACAGGTTCAAACTATTAGTGACATCACACATGCAAGTCAGATTTCAGGGAAGTACAGAGAAGCTCTCCCTCTCCAGGGGAAGAATGTGAAAGAGGTGCTCTGGTGACAAGTTCTGTACAAATAACTCTGCATAGTGAAAACCATACCACCAAGAGGAGTTAACCATAAAGAAACGCGTGGAGGGGATCTTTAAGTAGCATTCATTTCACTCCTCTTAAAAAAAGAGAAACACTTTGGTGTTTGAGTTACAGACCTACTGTAGCTTATTTGTAGTGATCAAAGATTGTATGCCAAAGTCCGCGCCTTGAGATTGGAAGCCTTCTGTAGTGTCTTGCATCCAATATAACATGCGAACATTGCGTCATATCAACTCTTGCTGTTTCCTCTCGATGCAGAAAAAGCACTTAACCAGTTAGAATGGAGTTAATTGTGGAAGGTTTTAGAACATTTTGATTTTGGAGAGGCGTTTGTGTCAGTCAAAACTGTATATAATGAGCCCTGTTTCTCTGTGCTGCCAGGCAATACTTTATCCTCCTTGTTCCCTCTAGAACATGGATCTAAACAGGGTTGTCCCCTGTCTCCAATTGTGTTCTCTATGTCACTTGAACAATTAAGGGAATGCCAACCGATTTTCAACATTGAAATATATATATTTTACTTACCTTTGGAAAGTACTATGATGATAAGCAGAAAGTTCGACTCGGTTCCAGAGTCAAGATCGGTAGGCCCGGCTAGGTCAGGTACACATGATCTGCTTGCATACCTTGATGTTAATTTGGCACAACCTCTCTCTCAGTGCAATGCAAAGTCAATTGGAGTTTAGAATCCCAAGGTGTGAGCTGCACGATTAGAGGGCAAACTGAAAGCTTGTTTGAGTTAGGACTGGGCGATATGGAAGAAATCAATATCATGATAATCATAAGGAATTTTTCTCGATATCAATTCTCACGATATTCTGCTCACGTATGTGAAATCAGGGGTTATGTAATCCTGTTGATGTTAATGTCATTGATAGTGTCAAGTAAATATCTCAGATCAAATTCTGTGTGAAATTTGAATTAATGTGCTTATTATCAATTCAGACAACAGAATTGTGTATCACAATATCTCGATATAATGATTTTATCACGATATGATCCCATTGAAAGACGATGAATGATCATATTGAATTATCGCTCAGTCCTAATTTGAGTGTATCCAAGTGAACGAGCCACAGAAATCCAGAGTGTTACCTGTTTTGCAAAAGAAAAGGGAGTAGTGTCGGGACGAAGATCTGCCTATATTGGCGGTCTTTGCAATGACTTCACTGCTACAGGATAACTGGAGCTGGAAATAAGAATGCAGGCCCAGTTGTAAGGGGTAATCCTTGTTCAAAGCGAGGTGTAACGACCATAACTGACTGGTCATTTCCAAAATAGAGGTTTTGAATGAGAGATTTTGTTTCTCTCAAAATTGATTTTGTTAGCCTTCACAAATCAGGTAGTGTGGCTGAGCAGACATTCAGTTTGTGCTGGAGTGGCACAGCGTTGCGCTATACAAAGCGATGAACATAGCAACTGAAATGTGAACATAGCTTTAAGACTCTTAAACCCCCCCCCCCCCAATGTCTT
>OMKL01152806.1:0-11139 GCA_900302295.1 Parasudis fraserbrunneri | reverse complement strand
AAAACATCCTACGGGAAACAGTATAGTCCAATACCTGGAAGTCTGGAGGTACAGTCTCTTAGCTGGCTCTCTCTTCCTGGACTACAGCAGTATATATAATCTGAACTACAGTAGTATATATAATCTGGACTACAGCAGTATATATAATCTGGACTACAGTAGTATATATAATCTGGACTACAGCAGTATATATAATCTGAACTACAGTAGTATATATAATCTGGACTACAGCAGTATATATAATCTGGACTACAGCAGTATATATAATCTGGACTACAGCAGTATATATAATCTGGACTACAGTAGTATATATAATCTGGACTACAGCAGTATATATAGTCTGAACTACAGCAGTATATATAATCTGAACTACAGCAGTATATATAGTCTTAACAAGAGCAGTATATATAATCTGAACTACAGTAGTATATATAGTCTGATACCTGGAAGTCTGGAGGTGCAGTCCTCTTAGCTGTCTCTCTCTCCCTCTAATACAGCAGTATTTATTAGGGGTGGGACGATACATCGATCAAGATCGATATATCGATCTAATTATCAATGATCCAGTAGGATTGATGCAACGTAAAAAGATCGATTCATATCGTCCTATACGGGTGGCCGGCTTTGCATACATTTCTATTCTGACAAAACAGCGAAGGCACGACCGACAAATCCGACACGATCTCGAGTCATCGTTCGACAATGTTAATCCCACTGCTATTAATCTTTCGTTAAAAATTCGCTAAAGTGCCTTTTATGATTGAAGTCAAGGTAGGTTGAAGTTAGTTCAGTTCAACCAATCACCTGCCAAGTATCTTTTTGAAAGTGCCTGCTCCTTTCAAAGGTTTACAATGCACAGTCAGGTTAGTGGGATGGCTAGCAGCCAAGAAAATGAGGGTGAGGATATTTGCTCCCCTAAAGGGAATAAATCAGCGGTCTGGACATACTTTGGATTTCGGAAGAAAGACGGGTCAACGGACATGTAAGTTCTATATTGTTTGTTTATGAGACACTACTTGTACAATATCCACTAACAAGAACACAAGGGATTGTTTACATAATGCTTTCTTAAGAAAAATATATATCCAAAGGTGAGTGACCTTTGAGTCTCAGGAAGTCAACAGTGGTGACCTTGGTAATTAAGTTCTAACTAATATATTGTTTCAGACTCTAAATGAGATTTAGACAAAAATTCTGCTTTAAATGTTTAGAAAATGAAAAAATGGAACTTAAAGTTATTTCAAGTTTCTTTAGTAGGATGTGAGCATTTTAAAGCTCAATATATCAAAAGGTGGCACTTTACATTAAACAGGTCTATTTGTATTAAAAACAATAGATTGTTTTTCATTTAAATGTCTGGAAGAGCTCAAAAATAAAAATGTCTTTTTTTGAGTTTATATAAATGTTACTGATTGTGTTAAATGGGTATATGATATCATCTCATATCGATCGCAGGCACCTGAATCGTATCGTATCGTATTGTATCGTGGCAGACTTTGTGATATCGGCAAATATCGTATCATTGTCCAAAGAATCGAAATCGTATTGTATCGTGATGAAACTGGTGATTCCCACCCCTAGTATATGTGTGTGTTGAGTTACAGTGTACCTGTACCATACAGTACAGTATATGTGTGTCTTGAGTTACAGTGTACCTGTACCATACAGTACAGTATGTGTGTGTTGAGTTACAGTGTACCTGTACCATACAGTACAGTATATATGCGTCTTGAGTTACAGTGTACCTGTACCATACAGTTCAGTATATGTGTGTGTGTTGAGTTATAGTGTACCTGTATCATACAGTACAGTATATATGCGTCTTGAGTTACAGTGTACCATACAGTACAGTAGATATGCGTCTTGAGTTACAGTGTACCTGTACCATACAGTACAGTATATATGCGTCTTGAGTTACAGTGTACCTGTACCATACAGTACAGTATATATGCGTCTTGAGTTACAGTGTACCATACAGTACAGTAGGACTGTCATTTGTCCCTAAGAATACCATTTGACTATGTATTGGTTGAAATGAGGCAAATTCAAATGAAAGTTTAATTAATGATACAATTTACATATTATTACCACATCAAAGCAGACAGAAAATGCTTCGAATTAACATGTTCATTGTGTCTTGTATTTGCTATTATGGGTACTACCAATAGGATACAATCATTATGCACTGAGCTGTGCTTTGTAACACCCAGTAATTGCTGTACATTGCAGGGACTTTTTTTTCTCCAAAATCCCGGAAGGTCGCCTCATATAAAATTTTTTTTTTTATTTATTTATTTATTTATCTATCTATTTAATTTACATTCGACTGGCTGTTAGGTAGTCAAATTCATGTTGTTTTTCTTTCAAATGAAATTTGAATATTGAAATGAATTATGACAGCCCTACAGTACAATGTGTGTGTGTGTTGAGTTATAGTGTAGGCTACCATACAGTACAGTATATGTGTGTGTGTGTTGAGTTATAGTGTAGGCTACCAGACAGTACAGTATATGTGTGTGTGTGTGTTGAGTTATAGTGTAGGCTACCATACAGTACAGTATGTGTGTGTGTGTTGAGTTGTAATGTAGGCTACCATACAGTACAGTGTATGTGTGTTGAGTTGAGTTATAGTGTAGGCTACCATACAGTACAGTGTATGTGTGTTGAGTTGTAGTGTAGGCTACCATACAGTACAGTGTATGTGTGTTGAGTTGTAGTGTAGGCTACCATACAGTACAGTATATGTGTGTGTGTTGACTTGTAGTGTAGGCTACCATACAGTACAGTGTATGTGTGTGTGTTGAGTTATAGTGTAGGCTACCATACAGTACAGTGTATGTGTGTTGACTTGTAGTGTAGGCTACCATACAGTACAGTATATGTGTGTGTGTGTGTGTGTTGAGTTGTAGTGCAGGCTACCATACAGTACAGTATATGTGCTTGTCTGTGGGGACTTAAACGCACGAACAGCAACACAGCCTGACACCACTACAACACATGGACAAATTCGTCATTGAAGAAAATATTACTTCAAATTTGACTCTGCCCCACAGAAATAAGTATGACCTAGTGGTCAGCAGGAATGGGAGGGACCTGTTGCAGCTCTGTTGAAGCCTGGCTCTGTATATTGTCAATGGCAGGCTACAGGGGGACTCTTTAGGTAGATATACTTAGTGCTCACCTCTTGGCAACAGCACTGTGGACTACATGATTACAGATATGGACCTAGTCTCTTTCAGTGCATTCACAGTCAGGCCCCTATCAACTTTGTCTGACCACAGCCAGATCACTTTGTTAGTTAAAAGGACTGTTAACTATAGTGTGTGTGAATGTAATGAGTCCAGTCAAATGATCCACCTGTATTATACAGATGGACTGGTGACAAACCAGAAGATTTACCTAAGAGCAATAGTTTGTCAAGAGATGTGTGATACATTCCTGCTCCATTCCTGCCCTCACAATACTGAAGGTGACAACCGGGCAGTAAAACACATCAATAACATCTTTAGAGAGATTGCAGAAAACTCCAGTATGAAACTGCACAAACAAAAGGGTAAAAAAAAAAAAGCAACAAAAATCAGTTAGATCAGGATAGTAAAAAGCTTAAAACAAAACTATGTAAACTGTCTAACCAAAAACCCAGAAACCAACCATCAATGAGATGACCTTTTACAACACCAGAGACCATAGCGATTAAAGATAGATTACAAATACTGGAAGCAATAGTGAAGGATAATCAAAACCCACTTGACATCCCCATTACAATACAAGAGCTGAGGAAAAAACTCCAAGGGAATAAGGTATGTGGTGCTGATGCAGTTCTGAATGAAATGCTGAAGCACTGCACAGGCAAATGTCAGGTGGTGATTTTAGAATGATTCAACATGATTCTTAACATAGGATATTCTCCTGAGATCTGGAATAAGGGACTCATTCCTCCCAAAATTATAGAGGCATTTGTGTAAGCAGCAATCTGGGCAAAGTTTACTGCAGCATCCTAAATTCAAGAATTATTAATTTCCTTAATGAACATGAGGTTCTAAACCCGAGTCAAATTGGATTCTTGCCCAAATTCCGAACCACTGACCACATCCGTACCTTAACAACCCTAACTGTGCACCAAAACAGAAAGAAAATGTACTCCTGCTTTGTTGACTTTCAAAAAGTATTTGACTCAGTTTGGCATGAGGGCCTCCTATAAAAATGTATAGATAGTGGTGTGGGTGGAAAAACATATGATTGTATAAAATCTATGTATACAAATAATGCAGGTGCAATTAAAATCGGACAACAAAGAACTGAATACATCCCACAGAATCATGGGTTTAGGCAGGGCTGCAGCCTCAGCCCGACCTTATTCAATATTTATATCAATGAACTTGCCCAAATATTTCAAGAATCTCCAGCTCCTGGTCCTACTCTCCTGGACACAGAAGTAAAATTCCTTATGTATGCAGATGATTTAGTCCTCCTGTCAACCATTAAGGAAGGTTTGCTGGAGCGGCTAAATATTTTTAACGACTTCTGCCAGACCTGGGCACTGAGAGTCAATTTGAATAAAACAAAAGTAATGATATTTCAAAAAAAGATCCACCTCTCAGGAATATAATTTCATAGTTGGAGGGGATGTTATTAAACACTCAAAACTTTATAACTACTAGGAATTAATTTAAGTACAACGGGCAATCTCAACAAGGATATGAATGAACTGAAAGAGAAAGCAAGAAGGGCATTCTATTCAATTAGACATACCAATTCAAACCTGTCTCAAAATTCTTAAATCAATCATTGAACCAATTGCATTATATGGCAGAAAAATCTGGGGAGCAAAATCAAAACAGGATTTAAAAAATTGGGATAAACATCCAGTTGAGACCCTGCATGCAGGGCAGAATTAGGCCAACACTCCTTAATAATCACTATTCAAAAACTAACCATTTAAACCATTTAACCATTAAAAAAAAACCGCAATCCCCACTCCTACCATTATAAAGCCCTTCAATACCTAGAACTGAGCAAGGACACGGGTCCCCTCTGCCAGCTGATCCTGGGGCTCACATCAGACAACACCACTAGGCCTCAGGACAGCCCTCAGTTGATCTGGCCCAACCAAATTATAATCAAGCAAAAAGACAAATATGAAACATATTGGAAAGAATTAATTAAATCCCAAAGTAAATTAGACGCTTATTCGGCCCTAAACGGACAGTACACATTGGCAGATTACCTGACCATTGTGACTAATCCTAAACTGAAGAAATCCTTGATAAGATACAGACTCAGTGATCACAGCCTGACAGTAGAAACAGGCAGACACAGACAGACTTGGCTGCCCAGAGAGGACAGGCTGCGTTCTCTCTGCTCCCAAAGAGAGGTGGAGACAGAGCTGCACTTCCTCCTGTACTGTAAAAAGTATGAACACATACGAGCATTATATTTCCCAAAATGTCACTATAACTTTGAAAATCTTCCCATACAGTATGTGATGCAATACAATATATGGGGAAAGAAGTGACTGTGCCACATTAGCTGCTAAATATGTCGCTACCTGTCATAATTCAAGACCAGAGACAGAAAGAAAGATTGACAATAATCATCAGATAAATTGATTTAATGATTATTTCTGTAATTGAACGAGTTTTTGTTGATCGTTTTATGTACATGTTTTTGTATGGATTGTACTATTATTAATATTATAATCATTTTGATTACTTGTACATATTATTTTGTGGATGTATGTTAAACTTGCTTTGGCAAGAAGTACTTTGTTATTTCATGCCTATTTGAATTTAATTGAATATGTGTGTGTGTTGAGTTATAGTGTAGGCTACCATACAGTTCAGTATATGTGTGTGTGTGTGTTTACAGTGCTGAGTGTGCTGTAGAATGTATGATATGAAGAAGTCATTTGTTTTTAATGGTACACAGCTGCATACACACATAGCTGTAATCTGGGGACAAGTTGGGATTTGTACTGATGATGCATATCCTTTGAAAGATTAAACTACCATGCCTAAGTGTGGCGTGCATGTGTCTTTGTGTGTGTTTGTGTTTGTGAGTATCGATGTGTGTGTGTATGTGTTTGTGTGTGTGTGTGTGTCTGTGTGAGTGAGTGTGTGTTCGCGTTTAGCTACTGCGGTCGTGGGCCTGCCTCCATCTCCCCTCTTTGTCTCTGCAGCATAATGGGCTTTGTATGATAATACCCAGGAGACATAACGATACTTCTCAACTGGGGGATTGTGAAAGTGTCCCAGTTCGCAGCGCCCGCTGTGGCTTGAAGCTTCAATTCTGATTGGAACACCAGCAAAACCCCCTGGATCTGCCGGCAAAGGACATTAACAGCTTCTGCCGTCCTCCTCATTTTCCCTTTTCTACTCATCTTTTGTCTTTCTTTTTTTTTAATTCTCAGCTCTTTCCTCATGTTCTCCCCCCCCCGCTCCCTTCCTCCCCACCTTGGCAGTGACCTTTACAGTGTGGGTTCATCCTCCTGCAAGTTCTCTTTTACTGCATCAGTAGACGCAGGAGAGATCCTAGTGGGATATAGCTCTGGAGACCAGCAGCACTGTACCGCATACATCTTTCTGTGCCTTCATCTAGGTCTCGCTACCATCAGAGAGTTCCTGTGAAATTTTTGTCTGGCATTTAGATCACCTTGATTCGATCCAACGATGCTAAGCCCAAAGCCCTTGGGACTGGAGGAAACACAGGTTCGTTAAGAGTTCACAGCATATTAAAACACAATTCAACCACAGGTCCAAAACATCTTCAAAATATAAAATAGGTGTGTACGGACATGAACCCCATTTACTTTATAATTTGTAGATAAAATACTAATAGCTAGATAAAAAGAGATATTGCTTTTATTAATACATAAATTAGGCTCATCTGTGCTTCCATTTCCCAAATGTTCTCTGTCGTCTGTTGTCTTTACAGAAGGTAACTGGGCTTGAATATTTTGTGGTAACGCACAACAGCACAATTAATTTGGACAACACTCTTTAAAATCTGTTGCCTAGAGGGGGAAAAAGGTTTTGTTGTTTTAATGGCGTGGGTTTGAACACCCCCAGCTGCCTTTTCCCAAGCTATTGACTCTATTCCCAGTCAACCAGTCCACTGTTAGAAACACACCTTTTCCTTTTACAGAGACAAAGGGCTGCATGAAAGAGTTGCGTTAAATCTGTTTGAATGCTGCAACTACCCCCTATTCACCATAGTCACTTTGCTGTCATATGGGTCGAGTGTGATACAATGAGGGGTACAGAATGCGGAAGCACCCGTTCACTTCGGTGTTAAAACTTCGCTGTACATCAGACATCAAGGTACTTTGGCTTTTTCGTAGTGACGCCGACTTTTGGTGGAAAACACAGACGCCGTTCCTATAGATCACGATTGTATTTGGCCTGTAGAAAAACTGTTGGCAGACTGCTGACATTGTTTGAAACGTTTTGTTAGTGCGTCGAGTTATATCAAGCACTTACTTTCCAACACTGGCCGCCATTGAGCGTTCGCACTATTGTGAAAAGTTACGTTTGATCCGTTTTCAGGCAAGCTCCTTCAGTCTTCTCCATGGTATTTCCCCATTGCTGCAGGATATTTCCTAATTTCCCTACCTGAACATTTAATATTATGCTTAGGAATCTCCAGGTGACCTAAAACTGAGAGGGAATGACTATTTCTGGGTCGTGCTAGTCTTCGGCATGATTTATATCTGTTTGTTTTGTCCTAAAGTTCACTAGTTCAGCCTATTTATTCAAGGTCTTTATTGATAACGTGCAGTTGAAGTAGAATATAGACCATGGGGGCTCGATACACCTGCCTTACTGGCGGTTTGGCGTGGATGTGCGCTCTGCAAGGTGGGCTGGGGCCGGGAGTGAGCGTATGTGACTGGCTGCCTCTGATCGACACCGGAGTGGCCAGCAGGTGGGCAAGGACAAAAAGGAGAAAGCAGGGGAACCGAGGGCAGGGCTTAGGGGGCCGCAAGCAGTGAGCTGGGGATGTGCGAGCCCCCCTTACTTGACCTGAATGAATGGGAGAAGGGATAGTTTGATAGGAGAGGGCGGGTGGGATTTGTAAGAACCCAAAGGTTGAGGAGTTCTGGCAATTACAAGATAAAACTGCGGCAAGACTATGTATGCAGAAAGAAACAGAAATAACTTAATGATAATCACAGAAATAACAGATAACTATGGGTGAGAATAAGCATGATAAATGGGATATGGATAAATGAGCCTCATAGATATGACGGATAAACGCTAAATGATGGATACTGTGGATATAAGAACAAGCAACCAAAATGGATGTGGATGGCTTGGTAATGACAGGTAAACTGGGGGTAAGAATGCGCATGCAAAGTGTTACATGTACATGGTGAACTTAGGCTGTTGGAATGAACGTACCTTCAGGTTTCCAAAAATGTCTTAGAGGGAGGAGAGTAGGAAATCCCGAAGGAATGGTTTTAAAGGGAAAAGGGGGGGGCGGGCACGAAGGTAGTGCCGCATTGGGGAGTGGTCGGGGGGGATCGAACTGATTGATAGGTGCGAGACTGCTGCATAGCGGGAGGGATTATCGCACAGGTGTGTGCCTGTAGTGAGCGGGGAGACAGGTAGGGGGAGGTAACCTACACCAGAGGTGAGGAGTTGTGTGTGCGTCATGGGCGCAGGCCTCTTCCCGAAATTAATTAATGATATCAGTTGTTGATTGTGAACAAATGCTGCCTCACCCGTTTCCTCCCCAAACAGTTTCCCCCCAAAAAGAGGCTTTCGCCTCACATCACAGATCAGGGTGGATGACATGATGCTGGTCTGATGCTTAAAAATGCCACTTCAAGAACCAAAATAGTGAAAACAGCAGGCAGAACACACTCATTACAAACTCATGATCACCTGACTTGTTTTTAAGTGCTGTTGTTTTCGTGTTTTGAAATATGTATAACTGAATTAGTGAATAATAGGTGAATACCGATGGTTGATTCACTTTCTGCAAAGCAGGAAGGTCATTCTGCAAATATGATAACGTGTCTTAAACCTGATGCAAACTCTCTCCGTGAAAATAGTCATTATAAACTCATTTTAAAAACACCATCATTAACCCCAACCTTTCTCACTTCAATCAATTCAAACGACTTCAACAAGGAATGAAAGTGACACCTGGGGGTGATGAAAAAGACTTTCTGCATAATTGGTACGGTGTGGAAGCTGCCCTATCCTACGAGACGGTGAAATACGTAGATAACACATATCTTCTTGCGAGGCGTGAGTGTCTTAAGTTTTATTAGGGGTTCATCCGGAGAGGTGGAGTGGTGTATTGTAACTCTGCAGCTCTGGCTTGGGGTTTACGGCTTTGGGTGTTTCTCCAGAGGCCCTGAAACAACACTGATAAACAGGGTGGCTATGCTGAGCGGCCCTATAGCTCGTATTGATAAGGACATCTGGCAGTAAAACTTCCTATGACAGGTGATAGTATATACAGCACCTTATACCCATCAGTCTGCAGTCACAGTCCGTCAGCTACCCGTCACTCATACTGCCAGAGAGCCAGTTAGCCATACGTTGAGCTCGTCATTTCAGACAGTTGGGCAGACAGGAAATCGACAAAACATCCGTCCTTCCATCCATCCATCCGTCCGTCCGTCCCTCTGTCTGTCCGTCCGTCCGTCCATCCATCCATTAAGTCAGCCGTCCAAGTGGACTCCTTTTCATATTAAAGGGATGGTTTGGATTTTCTGCCATTAATGTCCGAAAATCCGAACTATCCCTTTAATTTGTCCATGTGGAATACAGACCTTATGCAGTTTCTCCTTGTTTGTGCATCTGTCTTTGCATGTTTTGAGCACTCGTATAGCCCAGCCCTGCAGAATGGAAAAGGGACAGGAATTGGTGTTCTAGCACTAGACGTGGGCCACATATAACTGGCTATTATAACACAGTTATAATATCAAACCATACGTTTTATTTATATTAGTATTAAAACCCACTTCTTTTTAAGTGACTGAGCTGAATGTGGAGTAAAAACAATTCCAATGTTGATATATATGCTCATATTAATGCTCATTTTTAGCAAGGATCCCTCAAATTTGGTTCAAAGAGTTGTGACAAAGATATGTACTGGAGACGGGATACTTCAGAGTTGAACAAAATGTTCTATATAAATCTGCATGGGACTAGCATCAGTTTGGCATGGCTGTAAAGAGGGGAGTTGTGAGGTTCCAATGACCCTATTTTCATTAAGATATCTTGAGGTGAGAGGTCAAGGGACCCCTTTGAAAATTGCCATGCCCATTTCCCCCACATCAAAATGTAGGTTGACTTTGGGGCAATATCTGCCCCCCTTTGCTGATGAGCTAGCATGACATGGCTGGTATCAATGGATTCCTCAAGATGATACCACTATCTTCATGCTAGAGTCCGCTAGAGCCCTTAACAGACGGCTAATCAACTGGAACATATCAGTAAAATATCTGGAACATACATGCCGATATATGGGCCATTCTACCGAATTCGTGCAAAGTCCAGAGTTGGAAACACATTTTCAAAAGTTGTTTTTTTCCAAAAACCTTGTCCATACATATATTGTACCATATATCTATGGTACATATCTAATAAGGGCGCAGTCAAATTTCATATATTAATGCCTGTTCTTGAAATGTTTTTCCGCTCCTGAAATGTGTCACTACCGTAACATAGCAACACACTACAATAAAAACCATTATATTAATCTGTTAATATTGTGTGTCCATACACCCTCTAAATAATAATTTTAGTAATTTATTATGAAGGGTTTTACAACTAAATCAATTAAAATTATTTTTTAAACAAATTTCAAAGTTTATTTTCTAAGACTCATCAAAATTGAAACACAATCTTTTTTGTAAAATGAATTACACTGATCATAGAGATCTCAGACTTATTAGTTATTAAATGAATGTACATTTAACAATAGTTATCATAAAATGTTATTTAATGGCTCAATTCTTATTTTATTTTATGAAACACTCAGTGTTACGGTAGTGACCGCACTGTTACGGTAGTGACTGCACTGTTTTGGTCGTGACCACAGTATTTTGTTTGCAAGGTTGTATCATATCCCCTCAACCTTATTGCTTAATATTAACTCATAACCTGCCATACAATGTGAATTTTA
>OMKL01152804.1:0-12417 GCA_900302295.1 Parasudis fraserbrunneri | reverse complement strand
CTATATATATCTTTCAATTACGTTGAATCGACGGCTATATATATACGTTTACATGGCGTTAAATCAATGGCTATATATACGTTTAAATTATGTTGAATCGACAGCTATATTTACGTTTAAATGATGTTGAATCGACAGCTATATATACGTTTAAATTATGTTGAATCGACAGCTATATATACGTTTACATGGCGTTAAATCAACGGCTATATATATACGTTTACATGATGTTGAATCGACAGCTATATTTACGTTTATATGGCGTTAAATCAGCGGCTAAGCTATGATGTAGATTGGATACTTTGCACTGGATACCCAGCCACAAAATTCAAAGTCAATGGGGCCATGGTCCACTGGAAGTCTGTACAAGCCCTGAAATAAATGCTAACACCTTGGGTACACTGTAGAGTAGGGTTAAGCATTTATTTCAGGGTGTGTGCAGACAGGAGCATGGCCCCATTGACTTTTCATTAGTTTAGTTGCTAACTAGCTAGAGGATTGGGTATCCAGTATGAAGAACAGCATGGATTGTGCTGAGAAAGGACTCTACTAATCAACCATCATTGGTAAGTAGGAAGTAGGGCTAGAGGTTACAACATTCTAAACTTGTCATTTAATGCGTACTGTATACTGTACATGCAGGGCAAAGTTTGCACAAAGTAAAATGTTTCTCCAGAGTACTTTAGTCCACACAGATTTCACTTTGACCAAAACATGTAAATAAAAGTGTAAAATGAAATAACAAATAACACTACCTCAACCAGAGCAGATTAGTAAGTAAATAAATGGCCTCCCTCTCAGCCAACAAGGATACACAATATACAACACTGTATATTTGGGACATATTCTCATACACTTGTAGATGGGTAAAAAATATTTTGTTTTTTTATCCATCATAACTCAAAACACAGGTCTGGCCAGGTTTCTGTGGGGAATGTAAGCAGAAGCCACAGTGCTGCCTGGAGCTGAAGAAGATGTGGTGTTGTCTTGGTGTCCTCTATAGGAACTGGACAGGGGCAGTTTTACAGGTGTGGTGAAGTAATAGCATAATAAATATGTTGGAGCCAACATGACTGTACGAGACTACAGCAGAATTCCTCCTAATTCCTGCTTAAATCACATTGTTGTGCCCTTGTTTGTTACAGGAAACACCCACTCCCATGTTATCTATTAATAATGCATTATTACTTTTTGCAGTAATATTGATTAAATGTATTGTGGAACTCAAGCATTATTCTCAACTGGTTTGTCAAACTTATAACAAGTACTAGTATGCTTGTTTACAACTAATTCAGTGATTATGTTGTACATAGTACTGCTTAGAATTCTACATTAGCATTTATATCATCATGAATGCCATTTCATGATAAATTAGCTGCATTTTCTCCTTTACCTCTGCACCAGTGAAATAATGCAAGATTCGTCTGGCTTGCGAGGTTAGGAGTGAAGTGCCTGGAATATAATATAATAATATAATATGTGTTCCGCTAGCAACAACAACAATAAGACTTCCAGTCAGACTTTTTCCAAATAAAAGGATGATTCCACACAAGTCTAAAGTACACAGTGTAGCAGTTACCTCTCTGTGGGGAAACGGACCGAGGACATCAACTCCCACTCTCTCCACGGGGCACCCCGCTGGAAGCTGCTGGCGCTGGGCAGGAGACCTGTCTGGGGGGCTCATGAGATCTGTCTGGGGGGCTTCTTCCACATTCCGCCTATTCTAGTCCCAGTAGAAACCCCGACAGACCCCAAAGTGACCAGATCCTGGACCTCCGCACACCGTCTCCCACAGGGCCCTTGGTACCACCACCTGCCACCCTGTTTCTCCTGTAGCTGGTTCCTTCCATCCCCTCTGCAGCACCCCATCACACAGCCACAGGGCTTCAAACATTGACCAGAGTCCCTTTGTGGCTTGAGAAAACATGGCAACTTCCTCCCATGGGGGTCAGTGCTGCGTTGCTACCAACATGAGCACTGGTCTGATATCAACATCCTCCTCCTGTTTGTGCCCCCGCTCTGCCGTATCCACAGCTGCATGACCCTCTGGGCCCACCGCTGCACATTTCTCCTTAGGTTGTAGCCACTCTCCCTCCTGTGCCTGCCTCTCCTCACAGTAGTGGCAGCCATCGGTGACCCAGGTGCAGTGGGAAAGTGCGTCAGCATTTCCATGTTGTGCACCTGGTCTGTAGACCACAGTGAAGTCATACGCCTGTAGCTCCTCGATCCAGCGTGTCAGTTGGCCTTCCGGCTCTCTGAAAGACACAAGCCACGGCAAAGCCGAGTGGTCAGTCCAGGCCCCCCGAGGTAATATTTGAAGTGCCGGATGGTGCTGACCACGGCGGGCAGCTCCCTCCTGGTGACACAGTAGCGACGTTCAGCCTTGTTGAATGCCCTGCTGTGATGTGTCACCTCTCTCTCTCCAGGTGTCACTTATCAGTGTCAAGGATGAAAGGCGTGGTGGGGTCAGGCGGGGAGAGGACTTTGTAGTGATGTGAACGCTGCATGGCACTCCTCTGTCCACAAGAATGCCTCCCCTTTTTGCAGCAGATGGAATAGGGGCGCAGCTATGCAGGAGAAGCCCCTCACGAACCTCCTATAATACGAGGAGGCCAGGCTCAGGAAGCTCTTCAAGTCTTGCACAGAGCTGGGGATGGGCCAGTCCTTCACAGCCTGCACCTTCTCGTCCAAGGTGCTGACACCCCCATCTCTGAGCCTGTGGCCCAGGAACATGACCTTGCGTCTCATAAAGCAGCATTTCTGTGGGTGCAGTTTCAATCCTGCAACCGCCACCCTCTCCAGCACATGCCTGAGAGCCCAGAGAGCCAAGAGAGCCAAGGGAGCCCAGAGAGCCCTGAGAGCCCTTAGAGCCCAGAGAGCCCAGAGAGCCGACTCAAAGGACTCGCCATGAACAAGGATGTCGTCCAGGTATACGACACACTCCTGGCAGGGGATGCCAGCAAGTACCTTGTCCTTCAGTCTCTCAAACATAGTGGGGGCATTGCAGAGGCCGAAAGGAAGGACCTTAAATTGCCACAAGCCCCCATTGGTGAAGGCAGTCTTGTAGCCTTCTAACTGAGGGATGCTATATTTGGTGTCAGAAGTAAAAAGCTCGCCTGCTGTTTCTTCATGGGCGGCATGTTCACCACTGGAGCGGCGAGAGCAGCCCAGGACAGCCTCTGCTGCCAGTCTCACTGTCGTTTCTCTCAGCAGCTCGTTGTGTTCCACTGCAGCATCGAAACGTCCCTGTCTGTCAATGTCCTCGTCCCGCTTAATCTATGAATAATCTTATAATAATCCCCTGGCAGCATCTTTCTCACACGAAACAGTCACAGTAGTCCCTTGCTAGCGGCTAATGCTAACGGCACAGGAAAACCCCAAGCTTTTCACTTCTGACACCAAATGTAGCGTCCCTCAGTAAGAAGGCTACGAGACATGAGCTAATTTCACTAACCTTTTCATTACCGGCAATACACAGGCTACTGTCCGCCGTAGCCAACGCCAAAACAACAAACCTGCCACAGGCCCAGTACTCACCTGCTCAATGCTCTAGCAATGCTTAGCTCCCACTTCTCAAGTTAGTCAAAAACTCTCCCTCTACAAACAGGAACAACACGAACATCCCCCTTAACTCTCTGCCAATCACAGGTACGCTATCTCACCCAAATCACTGTCATAGGTCGCTGAAATGACTGACAGGCTTCACAGTCTCTAAGCAGAAGACATGTTCACTGACGTCCTGGAAGTCTCAGTAACTATAATGACAGTCCTTTTTACCTTAAATTAATTCCTATCTCTTCACACAGTGACACTCATAAAGTGACAGTTAAACACTAACATGTCACCCAGTCTGTTACAGTATTTTAGCACAAGATATGGACTTCAGTTGTGCATCTTAGACATTTACAGTTGTTTGTATGATATACACATATATAATTATGAATTAAACTGCTTGGGCTAAAAGTGGTCTACATTTAGCCGGACATATTCTGGGATACATGAGGGCTACGACAGAGCTGCAACGATGACATCAGGTCTAGTGCTCACTAGGGTGAGCTGTGTCATGAGATAAGATCATTTTATTTATTGCCTTTACAACAGCACTACGTGACAATGGATAAAATAAAGAAGCACTTCTTAACAAGTGCATCACATTCCTGCCCCCAGACGGAGTCAACAGATCTGTAAAGGAGACCCCAAGGCTGAAAACAGGGGACTGTTTTGTATAAAGGCTTAATATGCAGGTCCATGTCAGGACTGTTACCATGGCTACTCATGTCCTGTCTAACATCTCTGTCTCTGCACACTGCACTGCGGCCCTAACTTATGTAAGTGTGTGTGTGTGTGTGTGTGTGTGTGTGTGTGTGTGCGCAGCTGATAATCTGCATTTAAATTGTGATCTTCTAAGGTAGAACTACCGCATATCTCTGTCCCCTTATTGTTCGTTGTTGTCTGCAGAGTCCGCATCATAATCAGTTCTGTGACATGAGTTTTACAGACACAACCCGCGATATGGGCGCTCGTCTTGGCCTGTACAATATTACTTCCGTCATATTCTAGTGAATATGGTAGTGGTTGGTGGGTTGTGGCTAAAAGGTATTTGGTGTGTGTCGTCTGAAGTCAACAGACTTTGGTTGTTTCACAGATAGCGGTCTGTTATCTTTTATCTGTGATATTATTGATGACATGATAAAACAGGAATGGTGCAATAAAACGGGAAGTCTTTCTAAGAATAAGATCTAAAGAAATAAGTAAATATGTGTCGCCTTTGACCAAACATATCTTCTTCTTGGCGACAATAAACTTTATTTTTACGTGATTGTCTCACCGCCACTGTCCAGCAGTCAGCTAATAGGAGTGTGACGTCACCTGAAGTCAACGAAACACGGATACCTTCTAACCATGAGCTGGTTGTTGCGTGCGGGCCACGCCCCCCTCAGATGCCACTCGTTCACCTCTCGTCCCTCCATCCAGGAAGACAGACGGACAGCGGCGGAGTGCTCTCTCTACCTCTTACACTTCTGACAGGTGACTAATATTTCACTCCAGTTTGGACCAGTGTAGTTCCTAGTATATTGTGTGTGTGCAGATGAGCAGGGACTGTGTAAAGACAGAAGTAGGCTTGATGTCACATTATGTCCTAATGTTGGTGTTCCTATAGACTGACCTCAGGACAGGCACTGCATCACTGCAGATACGCGTATTCATGTATCCTGCCTGCCCGTCTGCCTGTCTGTCTGTCTGTCTGTCTGCGGGTTTGTGTCCGTGGCTATGGTGTATTAATAGCGGTGGTGACATTAACAGGCTGAATTCTTGACCTTGTATCCTGTATGAATGTTCTGTTAATCAGACCTGTAGCCCACTGCACATGCTCGCCCTTACAGAAAAGTATTGTGGTAGTTTGATGGTAATTTCAGTTTTACCATGCATAGGTGTCAATTGGGTAGGCTATGGCAAGGTATGCCATACCCTGGCTTCATGGTATATATATATTTTTAAATAGCCTAAATTATAAAAAATAATATACTAATTAAAGCCAGTCTAATAGAGGAGAGTTGTGTTCCCTTTACAGCAATCACTTTAAAATTGCTGAGCATTGTTCTCAAAAAATCTTCAGCCTACCACCAGTATGAAGTATGGGAAAAGAATGCTGCTAAGTGAAAGGGGTTTAAGATGCTATTCCGAATCTGACTGTTGAATAAAGCTGACATTGATTCTAAGGGAATATATTTTAATCATCCCTTTGTTTTTGTTCTCTGCCCATTTATTTCAAAAGTCAAGGCAGCCAGGCTACAAAGGCAACAGGTACTTGTGCTCTTTGGCTGCGTCTTAGAGCGCACACAGACAGCTGTTGATGCTGCTGCTCAGTTCAGTTATTATAAAACAGCAGCAGCTATTAACAACCATCCGATGGATTTCTGTACCTTTTAGGGTATGGATAATAGACGTTTGCAAACCTGCAAATAGACAAGGTTAATGTGCCTATGAGGACATGGAATAGGAACACGGACCGGGTCATTGAATTAATCTGCAAGTCATTAACGGGCTGACCTGGTGTGAGAGAGGAGACTTGAGCACTTACTTTTCATAAGCTCACTCAAATGAAAAGTTAATCTGCAACAAAACTTGAGTCTATTTTAGCCCTTTTTTCTTTGCAAAGGTTAGGCTATTCTCTTGTGGTTCTTAGCCCCTTAGGCCCACTCATGGCTTGGACTCTATTTTCCGTTAATTTAGAAAATTCCCTATACATCCAATTGAGTCCAATAAAGGATTGGTCTCAGTTAATGGGATTCTGTAGGCGGGCATCTGACTGAAATGAAATAGAACATGCTGGTGTCGTCAAGCTGACTGGAAGAAAAGGGAGAACACTTGTATATGCACATCTAGCCTAAATGTATTTTAGGATATTGGGAGGCCAAAAGGTCATTTAACAACCTCTCTAATGTCCTCCCAATGACAGGTAACCGAAAGAACCAACCTACAGTCAATATGGCTCAATAGCCTTACTATCCCTTATTATTAGCCTGTATTTCAATGCATTTCTTTCTCTCTAAAGTTTAAACAAATGACTAATGACCATTAGTCCTCCGATTTCTGTCCATGCTTAAGGATACACTAAAATGTATATGATAGGGAGGGAAAAAGAGTTTTCACAGCATTCTCTGAAATGCACAGACATTAGGCTTTGAGAGCTATATGTCTGTTGAAAGTGTTTCCATTCATGTTGTCAGATGCCTATTTCTGGAGATGTCACATTGCCATACCTTAGCTTTTGTTGAAACAATGCCAGGTACCGGCCATTTTTGGTCACTCACTACCATGATAGTGTTTTGGAAATCCCAGTGGATTCTCTGTGTGAATTAATCAGGTCCTGGTGGTTCTAGACTCTGTTAGACCAGGATCCAGACTTGTCAGGTCTGTCAGGTGGTTTTAAAGCAGCTCATTGAGCTTCCAGCAGACTGGGTTCCATGTTTATGTTCCGGTGTCTGTGGTTGATGACTGTGTTCATGACAGTGACTGTGTTTATGTATCACTGTTTCTACAGGCTTACTGTATATCTGCTACAGTAAAAGGTTCTATTAAAGTGTCTGACTGTCAGCAGCTCTCTGGGGTCCCAAAGCTTTCCTCTCTGCAGCAGAACTTGTGAGGGCTCCATAACACGTTTTCATTTCCAATACCAGTACCAATACCAGTACCACAACCTTGAGTATCTGCCGATGCTGATACTAATCTGATTATTTTCAGTTCTTAAACATCTACTAAGCTTTTAATAATCAATTTACATGGATGCACTTAGTTTAAGATAGCATCTAAAAACATCATGCTCAAACTGTGAAACAAATAGACCTATTAAAGGCGGGGTAGGCAATTTCAGAGAAATGAGCAAAAGTGATCTCACTTGTCCAGCTGAGATACAGCTGCTCTACATCACTTTTCAAGCCTGATGTATTGATATAATCTACTCTTCTATCTGGAGATATATAAATATCTATCTGGAGATATTTGTTCTTTACATTGAAAGAATTTGTTTTTTGTGATAATTTTATCTTGTGGATCCAATTATTGTATGCCTCCCCTCTGGCTTCAGTAGTGACCAGTAACATACATTCTGATTACTTTCCACTTCAACGGGGAACATACCAAGGGTGCCCCCATCCCCATTGTTGTTCACTATTGCTATTGAGACAGTAGCTATATGGCTATGTAGTGAACAATGATTCCGGGGCATCACATGCGGTCATGTACATGACAAAGTCTCGCTTTATGCAGACGACATTCTGTTATGCATCTCTGACCCAGTCTCCTCTCTGCCACATGCCACATCAATATTAGAACAATTCGGTAGATATTCAGGTTATAAATTAAATCTTCAGAAAAGTGAACATTTGCTATTAACTCATCTGCTTCTCACTCTTTCCCTTTAAATGGTCAAACACTGGCTTTTACAACCTTGGTATTTTCATAACTAAACCTTATAAGTCTCCCTATTAGATGGATGTAAGGAAGATCTAAACCGGTGGGCCACCATACCTTTATCTCTAGTTGGCCGTGTTAGTTTAATTAAAATGGTCCTCCTGAGATTTCTGAACGCTTTTCAGAATTAACCCATTTTTATATGAAAAAAAGCTTTTTTTGTCTTTTTTCTTTTTACAAAATTAGACACTTTAATCATTGCCTATGGGGAAAGAAGACTCATGGATTTAGGAAAACGTCTCTCCAGAGACCTAAAGACATGAGCGGTATGGGTCTCCCTAATTGTATTCATTACAATCGGTCCTGTAATATTCACAAACGTATTAACTGGAATAAGCAGGAGGCAGGTATCTCCTGGGTGGATATGGAATTGGCTTCATCTAAACAGTCCCTTAATTGCCTGATTAGCTCACAGTTACCATGATCACTGAATCTCAGCCCAAACCTAGTGGTCAGCAACACAATGAGGATTTGTAGTCAGTTCAGAGAAGCATTCGCAGACCCCCTCTCCAGTCTTTAGCCCTAACCGTAACCCTCTCTCCAGTCTTTAGCCCTAACCCTAACCCTATGTCACGGCTAGCTGGTGAACCCAAGTGCAGACACAGAGTCAGAGGCAGGAATAGTTGAAAACCCAAACCGGGCTGTTTATTGACGGAGTGCAAGGTGAGGTGCAAGGAGAGTTCCAGGGAGCCAGGGTGGGAGAGCGGGCGGAACTCTGAAGACAGGGAGACTGGTGACAGAGGCAGGGCCAGAGGAGGTGGAGGGCAGGAGACCGGAGACAGGAGACGGGTACAGGAGCTGGAGTCAGGCAGAGAGTGGCTGCAGGCATAGGAGACTGGTATTAGGCACAATTAAATACTTGACAGAATATCTCACGACAAAATGTACAGAAGGCTAGAAGCGTAACGGACTGCATGAACTGAGTCTATGATCTGGCAGAGAAGTGATGGCTGGACCGGGTCTTTATGGCAGGGCTAACGAGATGACTGGTGACAGCTGGTTGTGTCACTCCAACACTCCTGACTCCACTCCTAACACTAACCCTAACCCTAACAAGGGCATCAAAACCACTGGAGATCTGTATTCAGATGGTGTTTTTGGTCTTAATTAGACTTAATTAATTAGTTCTTGAGCTGCTGTGGTTGCAGGGGTTCCAGCATTTATAGTTCCACACAACCTTTTTGCTGATCCCGCCTCCACACCAGAGCAAGGTAAATGTGCAGCTCAAGGCGAATGGGCCAATCACAGCGCTCGCAGTGCTGCTTCGTCCTATGCACTTACATCTTGGGAGAGGTGCATGTAGGCTCTGTGTGTAGGCTCTGTGTGTAGGCTCTGCATGTAGGCTCTGTGTGTTGGCTGCATGTAGGCTCTGTGTGTAGGCTCTGTGTGTAGGCTGCATGTAGGCTCTGTGTGTAGGCTCTGTGTGTAGGCTCTGTGTGTAGGCTGCATGTAGGCTCTGTGTGTAGGCTGCATGTAGGCTCTGCATGTAGGCTCTGTGTGTAGGCTCTGTGTGTAGGCTCTGTGTGTAGGCTCTGTGTGTAGGCTCTGCATGTAGGCTCTGTGTGTAGGCTCTGTGTGTAGGCTCTGTGTGTAGGCTGCATGTAGACTCTGTGTGTAGGCTCTGTGTGTAGGCTCTGTGTGTAGGCTGCATGTAGGCTCTGTGTGTAGGCTCTGTGTGTAGGCTCTGTGTGTAGGCTGCATGTAGGCTCTGTGTGTAGGCTCTGTGTGTAGGCTCTGTGTGTAGGCTGCATGTAGGCTCTGCCGGGAGGCTCCTTGGCCTATGACAGGACCAGCCACACTTTCACGTTCAAGTATAAATTTGACTTCCCTACTGGGAAGAAGATCTGGAAAGGGACCTTTCAGATGAGCACTGGCAGGTAGTTTTACACCTTGTCTATTCTCCAAGGAGCAAAAGTGGGGAGCTTGTCAGGCCTTGGTGGAGGTCTGCACTCTACTGAGTGTGTTCTTCTAGTTCAAAGTGTAATACCCGTAGGTTTACAGATATGTAGTTAAAACCTAAACCAGTTAGTTAGTTAGTTCAGAGCATTATTGTTGTGATGATAAATGAATCAAATAAACCAGGCTGTCATTGTCAATAAGAATCTATTCTAAATAAACCTTATAACTGAAGAACCATATAACTCTGTTTTGATTTGTTTTTAGACAGCTCATGTATTTGCAGTTGTGGAGTCAATCCATATCACTTTGAGTGTGAATGTGATACATCACCAGAAAGTCCTCAACCTCTACTGTCTTTAACTGTGAATGAACACAACACTCTAACTTACCATCTTTAGATAATAAAGTACTCAACCTATACTGTCTTTAACTGTGAATGAACACAACACTCTAACCTACCATCTTTAGATAATAAAGTTTGAAAACATTGTTCTTTTGAAAACTTAAAGAGTTATATGGTTCTTCATCTGATGTACTCTATAAAGGTTAAGTACATTTAAAATAAATGCATAAACATACACCCTCATTTAAAAGATCAGTTTTCTACTTTGGATTTCTACATTCACCAGACTCTCTCTTTCTCTCTCTCTCTCTCTCTCTCTCTCTCTCTCTCTCTCTCTCTCTCTGTCTCTCTTTCCAGGACTAAACTGATCAGAGCTACCTGCTGTCTGTGTCCAGCTGAAGAGGAGGAGAGATACAGAGAGAGAGAGAGAGAGAGAGAGAGTGAGTGAGTGTGTGTGTGTGTGTGTGTGTGTGTGTGGGTGGGAAGACATGATGTTGCCTCAACACCTGAAGCAGATCCGAGTCCTGCAGCTCAATGACAAGGATGAACTAGAGAAGACTCTGTTTAGACTTGGCCAAGGTAACTACCACTCTATCTGACATATATCTATGTCTCAGGTAACTACCACTCTATCTTACATATATCTATGTCTCAGGTAACTACCACTCTATCTTACATATATCTATGTCCCAGTTTATACCACTCTATCTGACATACATCTATGTCCCAGGTAACTACCACTCTATCTGACATACATCTATGTCCCAGGTAACTACCACTCTATCTATCATATATCTATGTCCCAGGTAACTACCACTCTATCTGACATACATCTATGTCCCAGGTAACTACCACTCTATCTGACATACATCTATGTCCCAGGTAACTACCACTCTATCTGACATATATCTATGTCCCAGGTAACTACCACTCTATCTGACATATATCTATGTCCCAGGTAACTACCACTCTATCTGACATACATCTATGTCCCAGGTAACTACCACTCTGTCTGACATACATCTATGTCCCAGGTAACTACCACTCTATCTGACATATACTGAGTGTATATATATGCATCAGTACTGTACTGTCAGTCTGAGGATAGATATAGAGAATTTAGATCAGACCCTGTTCAGATTAGACCAAGGTGACAGAACTACTATCTCTGTGTCTATGTTCTCCATATCTGTGTCGCATATTGTGTGTGTGTGTGTGTGTGTGTGTGTGTGTAGCAGGGTCAGAGTACATCTGACATCTGACATTTGTGTGAGTGAGTAGGAGCTGATGAAGCAGCTGCAATATTCAGGCTCTTAAACTGTTCAGCTATTTAGAGACCACTGATCCCATAGATACAGTATATATCACTTAGATTCACTGCAGATCCCATAGATACAGTATATATCACTTAGATTCACTGCAGATCCCATAGATACAGTATATATCAGTTAGATTCACTGCAGATCCCATAGATACAGTATATATCAGTTAGATTTAATGCAGATCCCATAGATACAGTATATATCACTTAGATTCACTGCAGATCCCATAGATACAGTATATATCACTTAGATTTACTGCAGATTCCATAGATACAGTATATATCACTTAGATTCACTGCAGATCCCATAGATACAGTATATATCAGTTAGATTTACTGCAGATCCCATAGATACAGTATATATCAGTTAGATTTAATGCAGATCCTATAGATACAGTATATATCACTTAGATTTACTGCAGATCCCATAGATACAGTATATATCAGTTAGATTTAATGCAGATCCCATAGATACAGTATATATACCACATATATACCACCACATATATCCACATATAAACTTGAACTCTGGACTCTGGACTTTGAATTTTGAACTCTGAACTGCATTGCCTTCACTCTAGGCTCTGCATCCTACTGAACAAACCCCGACGACCTATACCTGCCGACTGTCTTCACTTTTTACTAACTGTCTACATTACTATTTATATACCTGCACATAGCTCTGTATTATAGCTGTACATAGCTCTGTATTATAGCATGTACATCACTGCTGTATATATATACCGTATATATTTATATTCATTGCATACTTTTTACTTATTTACTATTTACCTACTTATACTTATTTGCCTATATCTGTATATATCCTGTACATATCATACTACTCAGTAGCACTCACTATCTAACCACTTATTCATAT